>JABUQX010140719.1:0-2500 GCA_015478945.1 Trachelipus rathkii
CGGTAGTACTTCGTTCGGTCGGTGGGTGTTTAACCGTTTTCGCATTATCGTGAAAACGCTTTCTCGCGTTTTCGTGCGCCACGCTTCATAGGGATTGGCTTGAGGTCTGTGGACCAAGAAAAAGATATAGGTGTGTAATTATAAGCAGTAATTTGAAAGTAGCTAATCAGTGTTTGGAAGCAAATAATAAAGCTAATAAGATGCTGGGCATAATAAATCGCAATGTTGTTTACAAGAGCAAAGAAGTAATAAGTAAACTGTATAATAGCTATGTTAGGCCAATAATAGAGTATTCTGCACAAGTTTGGGCCCCTTATTTAAAGAAAGACTTAGATATGCTAGAGAGAGTGCAAAGTAGAGCAACAAGGATGATTTCTGGGTTTGATGGTAAGAGCTATGAGGAGAGGCTGAAGGAGTTAGGAATGTTTTCAGTAGAAAGGCGATTTCTCAGACGGGACATGATACAATTCTACAAAATTTTTACATCTATTGATAATACGGAGACCAATAAATTCTTCATAGTAGAGCACGGACGGGAGACCAGGGGGCATAACAAGAAAATTAAGAAGAAAGCATTCTTTCAGCATAGAGTTGTTAAATTTTGGAATGGTTTGCCACAGGAGGTTGTATATATAATTGTATATATATATATATATATATATATATATATATATATATATATATATATATATATATATATATATATATATTACATATATATATATATATATATATAATGTCGAAATAGGGAACCGGGAACTGTAGCGATGACTGCTGGAAAATGCCACGCCTCGCCAATGTATATATATATATATATATATATATATATATATATATATATATATATATATATATATATATATATATATATATATATATATATATATATATATATATATATATATATATATATATATATATATATATATATATATATCTTCTATATTTATATCTATTTATATATGTTTTTATGTATTGGAGAGATTCCTCATAAAATTGCCTATAAATTGATATGCATATTAAGGTAGGTAACATTATAAAATAAGTGAGATATTTGCATTTTTAGAATTTCCCTGTGAGATGTTTGAATGAACCGTGAATAAAAAAAATACAGCAAATATTTGAATTTCTTTTTGTTTTTACTCAATAGAGGGCTCTGTTTAATGACGATTTAATAGATAACCATTATAAATTTGAAATAATTACAACTAATTTAAAATCACTTAAATAATTATTTAAGTGATTTTTTACATAATTTGAAGTCTTTAAATATTTTTAATTTTATTATTTTACATGAAAAGAGAGAGGGAGAGAGAGAGAGAGAGAGAGAGAGAGAGAGAAGAGAGAGAGAGAGAGAGAGAGAGAGAGAGAGAGAGAGAGAGAGAGAGAAGACTGTTTATTTTTTATTAAAATTTGAAAATAGTTAAGAAAGATGTTCTTTATATATATATTTATATATATATATATATATATATATATATATATATATATATATATATATATATATATATATATATATATATATATATATATATATGTAGGTTCTATATATATGATATATATATATATATAGATTTATATAATATAGTTTAAAGTCCAGATATGCCGACACCTTTGTAAAAAAAAGATGATGTTGCCAGAATGCTATTTATTTCTTTGTTGTGCTCCAAATTATAGACTCAGACGACTTTTTTCCTATCATTTCAAGAAATATAAATATTTAAGTTTGGTTATATTCAGTAAGGTTAATTAATTATTAAAATAATTAATTTAATTAAATAATTATTTAATTAGATAATTAAAGTTTTTCGGACTTGTTATTTAATGAATCTATTTTACTCAAATAAAGTGGGCGCTTTTTACGTTGACCTAGGCTAGTTTCAAATATGTATTTAGTTTTACGGTGTATTTTGCTCCACGTGAATGTATTTGACATAGATTTCATAATTTCAATCAGAATTACATTATTATCCTTTTTACAGTATTATAAATTAATACAAGAAAATAAAACATGCATTTGTAGTAAAAATTGAAGCATTTACAATAATTATAAATTTTTCGTAAGTTTAGTAAACTACAGAATTTGTACTTTTTGTTTAATTCTCGTCTCCCTTTTAATAAGAGTTTACGATATATATATATATATATATATATATATATATATATATATATATATATATATATATATATATATATATATATATATATATATATATATATATATATATATATATATATATATATATATATATATATATATATATATATATATATATATATATATATATATATATATATCAGGAGCGACTCGTGTATAGGAGCGATGGAGCGACCGCTCCTCCTTCATTAATTAAGCATAAATTCTGAATTAAAACACTTAATTAAAACACCATGTTTTGAATTAATGATGAATAATTGAATGCAAATTTTAAAAACTGTTTTGTAATAAGGCAGAAACGTACGATGGTTTCATCTAATAATAAGAAATCGAATAAACATA
>JABUQX010140719.1:7500-17500 GCA_015478945.1 Trachelipus rathkii
GAGACTATGGTCTGTAATAAGAGGTATAGATCTAAAGTACAATGTGTTCAGATGGACAATCTTAGAGGAGTGTTAGGTGTGAGAAGAATTGATAAAATGAGGAATGAATGTATTAGGATTTGTGTGATATGAAGAAAGGGGTAAATGAGAGAATAAATGAAAGTACGTTGAGATGGTTTGGTCATGTGGAAAGGATGGATGATAGTCGGTTGGTTAAACGGATGTATAGTGGTGAGTGTGCTGGGAATCGACTGGCTGGGAGACCGAAGAAAAAGTGGATTGAATCAGTAAAGAAATGCCTGAAAGAAAAATGTGAGTTTGGTATCTTAGGTTAAAAAAGCATAACAATAGTGAATGGCGGGGTTTGTTAGGGGGTTTGGTTGTAGCCCACCTGGGCCAAGGGATGAACCCTACATTGACGAGATACCATAGTGAGGGTCCGTTGAAGCTCTAGGGTGGATTTTTCTGACTGCGACGAGTTCTCACTAAAAGGTATAAAGGGGTGGTAAGGCTGGGCTTTCTTTTCGACTTGCTTCATATTTTTCTACTACTTTTCTGTTTCCGGTGCATGTTACACCTTACCCCCAGTCTTGGTGAGAGAAAGGAGGTATGTGGGAGAGATAATATATATATATATATATATATATATATATATATATATATATATATATATATATATATATATATATACCGAATATATATATATATATATATATATATATATATATATATATATATATATATATATATGTAATAACCCTTTGACGAGTTAATACAGTGATAATGAAAAGGAGTAATTACTTTTATTCTTTTATTCCTAAGACTAATTAAATCACATAGTAGGTAATGATATCAATGTAAGAACAATTTAAAATGCAATCAATTTGTTGTTCAACACAATAGGCTAATTCACAGTCATTAATAAAATGGGTGAAAGTTAATATAACAAGTCCCTACAATCAAACACAATTTTCCGGTTCTTTTCAATGAGCCGGAGCTCAAAATGCGACCTCTTTTCTTGTTGAGGCCTTACTGCCTTCCTTCCCTCGAAATGCCAGGCATTTCGCGGGCAGCATTGCAGTGACTCACTCTCACAAAAATAGTGCCATACAAAAGGTTGTTAAATATTTTCCATATATAATAAAATTAATAGTAAAATTTGACATACAGAGCTACTATGAGAGGTGTACATAATTATTGTGAGGCAAGGAGAAATCCTGCCGTCTTTTTTTTTTTTTTTTTTTTTTTTTGGTAATAATTTGACATTATTATTACGAAACACAAATTCTATTCTTACAATATATTGTTACAAAATACATAAAAGACCTTCTTAATCCCCACCTCGGGGGTTTTGACTATTTCAACTCTTCTATTACAACCCTTCCTGTGACATTTTGTAAGGAACATGCGGGAATTTATTACTACTATTAGTGTTTGGCAGCATCGTTTCGTCTATAGTATTAGATAGAGGAAGAAGACGATTTTTTTTTTTTTTTTTTTTTTTTTGGAAGGATAAAGTATCAATTCAACTACTGTCTAATTCTAAGAATTGCATGCAGAACTAAGAAGCTCCCCCTTTTCCTCTCTTTCTTTTTTTTTTTTTTGTTTCTTTATTATTATCTATATATATTTTTTTTTTTATTTAATCTTATTTTTCTCTTGGGTTTCAGCGTCCCTATCGGTTATGTTATGAAAGATTCTTACATTTCTTAAATTTTCTACTGCCTCTTTCCCTTGCTTTAAAATATAAACGTTATTCTTTTTTATCCGTAGCACCCTAAAAGGTCCCGAGTATCTCTCTGACAGTTTCCCTACATTATACTGTTGATTTCTTATTAACACGGCCTTTGCCTTGTGGAGATCTTTCGGAACAAATATATTTTTATTTTTATATATAACCTGTGGGGCCAGAGGCCTACGCATTAAGGCCACTAATTTTCTCAAATAGGCACTTTGACTGACCGTGGCACTGAGTGCCTCCTTCTGCAACAAGCTTCCTGGCACTGATAGATTTTGGCCGAACATAAGCACACTGGGGGTGACCCCTTGGTCATTTAGAGGGCTAATTCTCAAACAGTACAGTGCCCAAGGCAAAATTTCAGGCCATTTTAATCCTTCATTCTCTTCATCATTAATCATACACCTTAGTGTCACTATGAGGGCTTGGTTCAATTTTTCTGCCAGTCCGTTCGAACGAGGGGAATTAGGCGTCGTGATAATATTATCTATGTTGAGTAGGTTACACACGTCATTAAATATTTTGGCAGTGAACTGGCTTCCCCGGTCTGAGATGAGCCTTTTTATAGAGCCACAGAACGGAAAAATTTCGCCCACTAACACATTCAACACCGAGTCGACCGTCGCCTGCCTAAGAGGGTAGGCGAAGGGATACTTACTAAATCTGTCGATAAAAACAAGCAGATAATTGAATCCCATACTGTAGGGTAACTTACACAAATCCACATGGAGGGTGTCAAACTTTTCCGTGACTTCCTTAAACCTGCCGAATTCTGGAGATATCCTTCTAACGCTTTTATTTTTTTGACAGACATCACAACTCTGTATAAATTTCTTTACTCTACTATGCATGAATCTGAAGGCAAAATCCGCTTTCAGAATAGTCAAGGTCCGTTTAATTCCCAAGTGATTTGTATTATGTATTTTCCCTATGACATCATCCACCAGATTTTCCGGTACTAATATTCTAGCTGTGCCTGTGGAGATGTCAACCGCCAAGGACAGCTCCTCGCCCCGATGGATGAACTCCTTGTAACAGGCCTTAACCCACTAGTTTTCAGCCCCTTTATTAGGTCTCTTATATAACCATCAGTCTCCTGTTCTATAGCTATCTCTTTGAAATCTACCCCATCCTGAAATTTCTTCATCATTCCATTTAACCCTTTTTTACTGTAAGTTATAGCATTTATTACAAAATCATCAAAGTCATTATCATCACCAGCTTCGCTACTACTATCATTGTTACCATTATTATTACTACTACTACTACTACCGCCATTATTACCACTATTACCATCATTATTACTACTACTACTACTACTACTACTACTACTACTACTACTACTACCATACATTATTACCACTATTACTACATCAGTATTGCTACTACTGCTATTATCATTTATTATTAAGTGATTAACTATGTTTAAATAGATCATTATTATTTTATTATTATTATTATTATTATTATTATTATTATTATTATTATTATTATTATTATTATTGTTTTTATTATTATTATTCTCATTATTATTACCGCTTTTGTTATTATTTTTATTATTGTATTATTATTATTATTATTATTATTATTTTATTATTATTATTATTACCCTTTTATTATTATTTTTATTATTATTATTATTATTATTTATTATTATTATTATTATTATTTTCATTATTATTATTATTATTATTATTATTATTATTATTATTATTATTATTATCATTATTATTATTATTATTATTATTATTTTTATTATTATTATTATTATTATTATAATACTCCAGTAAGTCTTGTTCTTTTAACGATCGGGTTAAAGGGCTCAACCCTTCCACTACGGAATTCAGAGAATTCCATCCACTAAACTCCTCCTCCAGTTGTAACTCCGTCTCCATAATATTTTGTTTTGGCCCCATCTTCTATACAAGCCAGTTGCAATTGCAACTCCCCAGCCTCTATGATCTTATCTCTTTCGTTAGCCAATTCTGTTAAAATTATCGCCAATTTATTTTTAGCCTTAGAGACCAATTTAAATTCAACGTCAAAATTTGCAATGGCATTTAATAAATTTATTTCCCGAATATTATGAATCTTTGTGGCACTCTTTTTTGTATAAGCTGTGATCAACCCACTGTTACTGGTACAGATATTGACTCTCCTATTTGCAATTAAATAAGCATATTTTTGTAAACTGTTATTGACGCATAATAATTCCTTAACTAACTGTGGTAGTGCCACTTCCACCTCAGTAAGTATGGTACTATAAAGCGCGAAAATCTTTGTTTGGTTATTTTCTTCCCCCATAAGTGCGCTGGCTATAGTAAGCTCGCTAACCTTCGTGTATAATAGTAACTCAGTTTGTTCATCAGGGAACGACAATAGGGTGGCACTCACCATTGCCGCTTTAGCTTCTAGAAACGCTCGCTCGGCTTCTACTTCCCAGGAAATCCTTTTATTGGAGGCGGGTTTTCCTTTCAACATTTTCGTTAGGGGTTGCAACAATTGAGCCGCCCCTACTATATTGATCCGGCAGAAGTTATATAGACCGAGAAAGGCCCTAAGCTGTTTGATAGTTGTTGGTTTTGCAACATTCACCACTGCATTGATCTTCTCTTTGCTAGGCCTAACGCCCTTCTCGCTAATGTTGAAACCTAAGAAATCTGTTTCTCCGACCGCAAGTACACATTTTTTTGGGTTCAGATAAATTTTCATATATTTTAATCTCTCCAAAACCTTCTCCAACATTGCAACATGCTCTTCAAGAGTCGAACTGGCAATTAGGATGTCATCTAGATAAACAAAAACATTCTTTAAATCCCCAAGCAAGATTGACATGAAGCGCTGGAAGGCACTAGAAGAACACTTATGTCCTTGTATTAAATAGTTAAAACTGTAATTACCAAAAGGACAAGTAATAGTGAAATATTTCTTTGTTTCCTCGCTGACTGGCACGTTATAGTAAGCTTGCCGAACGTCTAGCCTTGTTAATAACTTGCAATGTTGCAATTGCAATATAATATCCTTAATCTTGGGTAGGGTAAAATTGTCAGAGGTTGATCTTTGGTTTAATAACCTCAGATCAACGACCAAACGAACCCTTCCGTCCGACTTTGGCAAAAAGCTAGTTGGAAAACCCCAATTGCTTCTCCCCCGCGAAATGACCCCCGCGTCCAATAATTTATTGATTTCCTCCCTTGCTTTCTCAAAAAGATGTGGAGCTATGCTTCTACTCCTCAATTGTATCGGCGATCCATCAACATTCACATGGTATGGGTAGTTTGCCGCTAACTCGCATAAAATTTCCTCCTTCAAAGGACATTCTTCTCTCTCCCCTCCCCCCTCATCAACAGTGCAATCTTCATCCCCCCTTCCAATAGTACAATCCTTACTCCCCCCTCCCCCCTCCCCTATAGTTTCATTACTATCAAGTCGTGACTGAGCGACGAAGTTGTTCTCACAGCTGTCAAAATAAGCCCCGCCCCCTTTTCTCCGGTACTTTGTACAAATAAAGCGCCATCTTTTGAGTTGATCATTCTTTAAATTTAAATTAGGTGCTTCATAAGGATTTAAGAATAAGACTTGATGGTACTTCCTAATTAAATTATTAACTAATTCGTATTCGCAAAGCGGTATATTTAAAGAGACAGCGGCCAGAGGGAATATAGAATTTCGTACATGCTCCGAAAAATCAAAAGCCTCATTACTAAGAGAAATACTACGTCTCGTGCTGGAATCTAGTAAAAAATGGTACCTAAAGTCAATGATGAACCCGTGTTTTTTGAGAAACGGCATGCCTAAGACATTGAATTTAATATCTGAAGCGTATGCATGCAAGTCATAAGGTCTGCCCAACCCCAAGTCAACTTTAGTCATTATTTTTTTATAAATATGGATACAGCCTCCGTTCGCGGCCCTGGCACTCCCAATCGGGGCCTCCTCCTTATCCAATTCAGTAGCAATTAAAAGGTCGAGGCAACTCCCACAGTCTAGTAAATAAGTCTCATTGTTAGTTGCGTCCGAAATATAATACAATTTATCAAAAACTACTTCTTTAACAGCAGCAACGATTTTAGTTGAGTTGCCAGAAACTTCCACCACAGCATTATCAGATAAGTCACATGCATTATTTCTTAAAATTAATGATCCCTCATGCTTATCGGAAGAAGAAGAATCTCCTTCATCTCTAAAACTAATACAATTCATTTTCAGAAAGGGAATTTCGCCCCTTTCATTAATTACAAATTCATTTTTATCATTATTTTTATCAATAAGTATAGATTCACAAGTCAGAATCGCCTCCATTCCCGCCTTCTCCCCAGTGACTGGGGCAGGGGGATAGGTTGACTCCGTCGGTGGAGGCAGCGACTCATTCACAAAGCTATTGTTTTCAAAAGTCACAGCGTTATTATTTTCAATACAATTATGAGAACTTACAAAACCGTTATTGCCATCACTACGACTATCATTCCTAGTTCTACAATCATTATTATTATTATTGCTATTATTGTTATTAACCTCATCATGCGTTGAGTTACAATTTAAAATTGAAGATGACTCTACTCCTACTGACTCAGCGACAAGCGACTTCTGTGGGGGAGGGGGTGAATCACTAGGAATCCCCCCCTGCCCTTGATCATCCTTACAAGTGATATTTCTACTCCATTTAAATCTATTAATATAATTAACATTTCCATCATACCCACGATTAATATAATTACAATTATTACTAAAATACCTATTACTATTATGGCCATTAAGATTAGCATGCTCATTATTATTATAGAAATTATTATAACCGACACGTGCATTATTATTATAATTATTATTGTTACAATTAATATTTTCGTTACCATAGCAATTATTATTATAAAAATCGTCAATACTATGGTTACTGTAATTTCTATTATTATAATTACGACTATAAATTCTACTGTTATTATGATTATCGTTATAATAACGTCTTCTACTATAGTTAAAATTAATATTTCCCCGCCCAAAATTTGATTTATTCATACAAAAGTTACAGGGCAAACAATCACAAAGGTTTCTACTCACAAAAGCGTCGTTCCCCCCCATCTGGCCCGGGAGTCGCCTCACGGACCAGCCTTTCCATTTTTTGAAATGTTGACGTTCTGTTGTGGGGGTGGGAAGTTGCCGGGGGTTGCGATATCAAGGTGTACATTGGACAATATCGACCCTCACATCGAAATGAATGGTGCAAAAATTTCCTATGGAACCTACAAAGGCCTTCTGTACTAGGCCCAGCTGCAACGTTGTTATAAGTTGATCGGTTGAAATTTCTTCCTCTTGAATTTTGATCATTATTGGGGGTGGGGGAGTTCTTCGCATTCTGACACATTGTCTTAGCGAGCTCTATGACGCTCTTGGCTAGTGATCTCATCTCTTCAGCTGACTTTTCATGAGAGATTATCAGTCGACTTATCTCCCTCTCTTGGGTCGAAGTCTCTTTGTTGGGTGGCTTGGTGACTTTCTCTTCTGCTGGTCGAACGGCGTTCACAGATTGCCATTCGTTTCTCCCCCCCGCGGGGGATTGGCGAGCTCCGTTTTGGGAAAAAAATTTGTTAAAAATGTCGTCGGCAATTTCAATTAATTCCTCAAAATCATGGTTCTTCTCTGTAGTCATGAGGGAGATCTGTAATTGCTGAGGCAATTGTAAGAGAAAGAGTTCTCTAATGAATCTGGCATCGTTATCCGTTATTGAATCGAAAGTGGATAATCCGAGCATTTCTTTTATTCTAACTGCGTAGTCGGATGGGAGCTCTCCTTCCCTCATTCCTGATCGAAAGACTTCTTCTATCTGCATTCTTAGCGATGGTGCATAGAGTTTCTCTATTACTTTTACTAATTTAGTATAACAATCATCTTTTAAGGGAAGTTTCAACGAATTTGTAATCTTGCTTGGTAATTTTGATGCCAAAAGTCTTACCCTCTCCTTTTGATCGATGATTTCAAAAGATCATTGTTGTCTGCCGAATCCACTCTAAGGCCTCAAATTCGTTGAAAGGGGGAATAGCATTGAGGTTTTCTTCCTTTTCTCCCTAAGAGAGTGGGGGAAGGGTGACTCTTCACCAAGTTTGCTGCTTCATGCTCTCCTTGGATTCCGCTTTCCGACTCTGTCTCGTATAGTGACGAGTCACCTTCTTCATTTACCCCCTCGACAGGAGGGGCTACTTCTGAGGGAGTGTGATGGGGTCTTGACGATTGAGACCGAGTCACGATAGCTACGTTGCTTCTCTTCGTTTGAACTCTGAGCGACTTTCTTTTTAAACTCGGCATTCTTAACGGTTTTTTTTTCTTTTGTTTAGGGGAAGGGCCTATTGCGATAGAGTTTCTTTTTTCTCTGTTTTTTCGGGGAATTTGAACTGTTTTTTTTTTTTTGTTGTTTTTCTTGTGTGTGTTTGTGTTTTGAATTGGCACTTTTTTTTTCACTTCACTGTCTTAATTAGGCACATGTTTGGATTAATTCACTTTCATTGACCTCTTCACATCAGTTGAGTATGGGTGTTCAAGGTTGCTATTTCGCCATTCTTTGTATCAACCCTTTGAGAAGTTAGATACAGTGGTAATGAAAAAGGAGTAATTACTTTTTTATTCTTTTTATTCCCTTCAAGACTAATTAAATAGTAGGTAATGATATCAATGCAAGAACAATTTAAAATGCAATCAATTTATTTGTTCAACACAATAGGCTAAATCTATAGCTCATTGAAACTTCCGTATTTGGAATGTTAAACAGTGTAGCATTATCACTACCATCCAAAACTCTAATTACCACTTTAGCAGACGACTGCTTCCTTTGAGCATTACCTTCTTCCGTCAGCTACTGCTAAACTATAATAAGCTGCATTACAGTGACTCATACAAAATAGTGCAGAAAGGTTATTAAATAATTTTCCATATATAATAAAATTAATAGTGAAATTTGATACACAGAGCAACTATGAGAGGTGTACATAATTATTAATGAGTGAAAGAGAAATTCTGCCTTCAAAGATATATATTTATATATATATTGGCTAGTATAAATTTAAGGCAATCTGAATTTTGATTAAATTTCTTAAAAGGAATAATCGATGCGTAAAATAAAATCTGAAATCTTTGTCTTTTGCAACAACATTTTCATTTGAATTTTTTTTTTTTTTTTTTTTTTTTTTTTTTTGTCAATTGAGATTCCGAAATTTATAAATTTATTCGGTCGAACTTTGATTTTCTTGACTTTTAAGTTTTCGATTATCGTCGAGATCGTCGAGATTCCGGTCGAATAAATTGCAGCAATAAAAATTATATTTACTAATTTATTTACAAAGTATTTGAGAAATTAATAAAAATGGAATTTAGGATTAACTAAAAGTATATTTTCTTTAAAGTTAATACACTACAACTACTACACTTACCACTATTTAATAGGAATGAAGAGTCTTGCTTAATCTAGCAATTCAAGGCCCTTTGCTAAAGTATTATTGCTGCTCTCTGAGCTTCCATCCTTTTAGTTTCTTCCTATCCTTCGACCTCTCTGTCTAGTTTTCTCTTACATTTCTCATTTGATATATAATATCTTCAATTCTGTTTTATTTCCAAATACTCCCACAGAACTCTTCAAGTTCTCCACATTTTCATGTATGATTCAGCTCCTCATTATTCCGCTCATTTCTAATCTGTTCTTCCTCTTTTGCATCTAGAGTTGATTCGCGTACTCAAAATTTCAGGTTAACTCTGACTGATCTTGATAAGATTTTCAGGTAAGAAAACCATATCCTAGCGAATTTCAATTCATAAAAAGTTCTGGATATCTAATTTTCAAATACATCTCACGACAGTTCCGCCTCTTTCAAAGGATCTACCGTCTCACTTGTTGACAGCAAACATTCTTGATATTAGCATATATAACAAATGATATTGTAAACCTCATATCACAAAACTTGCTAACGCTGCTTCAATGAAGCTGCAAATTCCGTTGAGCTTGTGAAAATTCTTTCCCTCTGTGCAGTTTCAACAACTGTTTAAGGATCGTATCCGCTCTTAGATAGAGTATTGTTCACATATCTTGGGAGGTCTCAAACATACCCATTTATTGTACAGGGATGAATTTAAGGCTGAGAGACCAAAAAATTATTCATTCATTTCTAGCACCCTTAACCCCACACTTCTGCAATGTGACGTTGGCGATATTTTTTTTTTCTATAGGAACTACATCAGCAGATGGTTGTGGGAGTTGATTACTAAGGTTTCACCACCGTTGCG
>JABUQX010140719.1:20000-25557 GCA_015478945.1 Trachelipus rathkii
AGTTGATTTTAAACACACTCACCTCTCTACATCAGCTTAACCATCATCCATCCTTTTCATATGACCAATCCATCTTAATACACTTTCATTTATTTTCTCATTCATGCCTGTTTTAACGCCACTCATTTTCCTAACACGTTCATTCCTCATTTTATCAATTCTTCTCACACCTGACACGCCCCTAAGATTATCTGAACAAACTACGCCTTTGATCTGTACCTCTTATTCCACATAAAAGAGGTGGCAACATACACACATGTAGAACCTCAGCGCGCTCAAGACTTAGTCTCTTTTATTAACCAAAGATTACACCTGCCAATTTCCTACCACTCATAACTTTCGCATTACACTCTGCATCATCCCTTCCCTCTTCATCAAATATATAGCTTAAATATTTAAGCTCAAACTTGCTCCAGTTGCTTACCATCCAACATGATTTCACACTGCGGACTCTCCTCACCCACCATCATCAACTTACCCTTATCTATATTTAGTTTCCATCCCTCCTTTTACACACCCTGCCAAAACTCTCTATCAATCCTCTCAAACTTTTTTTCAGATTCGCCACACAAAACCAAATCCTCTGCATACAAAAACCAAGGCACCTCCCACTTTCCTCCATTCTCCATCAGTCTAACCCCCTCCCTGCCACCCCACCTTTAAATCTTTCATCAAACCATCCACATACAAATTAAGTATCCATGGAGATGTAACATATCTCTTCCTCACTGCATTATTAATACTAAACCACTCACTCTCCATTCCATTTATTCTTACGCATGCTTCACTAGCAAAATACACATTTTTGATTCCATTCATAAGTCAACCACCAATACCATATATCATCAACATCTGCGACAGAGCTTCATTATCAATCCTGGCATACGCATGTTGCAAATTCAAAAATCTAAATAAAGTTTTCTCTTCTTCTCTCTCATTTTCCTCAATGCAAAGTTTGATCTACACAACCTTTACCGCTTTGTAAATCCACCTTGTTTATCGCCAATAAGCCCCTCAGTCACTCGACGCACTCTTTCCAACAAAATACCAGTATACATCTTTCCAACAATATAATCAATAACTAACTCCACTATAGATTCTATAGTTACCTTTATCACCCATACCCTTATACAAGGGTACTATCAGTCCTCTCCTCCAATCCTTTGGAACTACACCTCCCCCAAGCGCTCTATGACACAACTTCTATATCCAGTCAATCACATCCTCACCTCCATTCTTGATAGTTTCAACAGCAATTCCATTTATACCTGATTATTTACCATTCTTCAAATTTCTCACTCTACCTCATCCACAAAAAACCTTTCACATCAAACCTACTCACATTCACCATCACCTTTTCATTTTATTTTGATAATTTTATTTTTTGATAATTTTTACTTTAATAAATTTTATTTTGATAACATATACTCAAATTGCTTAATCATGATTAAAACAAAAATAATACTTGAATTCTCTTCTGTAAACTTAGAAACTTACAAAATATTGTGAATGACAGTTTATTTAAAGTTATTAAATAAAAACGCCATTGTAAACAAGCGAGAGGGAATAAGGAGCCAGATTTTGCAGGTCTTTCGGATTGAACAGAGACTCAAATGAATCGCGACATTCTATTTGCCAGAAACTTCATGGCGTGTACAACGAGAAATAGAGGAACCGCCTAAAGGGAGTCCATGTGATGGTCAAAATGCAAAACTTAAGTTTTAAATTTCATAGAAAAAGAAAGCCGATGGAACAAATGTTTGCCGACCTTTAATATATATATATATATATATATATATATATATATATATATATATATATATATATATATATATATATATATATATATATATATATATATATATATATATATATATATATATATATATATATATATATATATATATATATAGACAACATATACAATCAACAGCCTATTATAAAAAAAAAATCACACCTATTCCTCTGTTTCTTTCTGAGAAGGTCACCCATCTGGATTCGAAATGACGTCCACGAGGTTAGAATTTCCAAATGGGTTGAGCCGAAGCAGTGCTTGTTATCAATCCCCGATAATCTACACTCTAATCCACTTAGTTGGGAAAATACATATATTCAATTTTCCCTGGCCAAAACCTATTGCAGTAGGTAATGAACTCCCCCCCACCCCCCAATACATGGGATGGAGGTTCGATATATATATATATATATATATATATATATATATATATATATATATATATATATATATATATATATATATATATCTTGTTTTATCTTCATTTTTTAAGACCCCACCTTTTCCTCGCTATCTTTATTTTGCTAAAGGGATTATATTTTCTTCCTTCTGGAGACTGTTTACGCCACTACGTACAAACAAATCGATGTATTTTTAATTAAAGATTTTTTATTAATTTATATATATATATATATATATATATATATATATATATATATATATATATATATATATATATATATATATATATATATATATATATATATATATATATATATATAAATATATATTAGTAAATATAGTGATTAATTGGTGATGTTGATAATAACAATGATAATATTAAATATATTGAATAGTGATGAATAATAGTAAAATATAGTGAAAAATAGTGCTTAGCATAATAACATTAATATTAAATCTTTGTGTGTAGCATAATAATTTATGTTTAAAATACAGTGAATAGTAGTGATTAATAGTGAAATATAGTTAAAATTTTATAAATTATAATAGTGTTTAGTGATGTTGATAATAATTTCTTTTTGCATTTATATTTATTTAAATAAAAAGTACCCGGTAGCTCAGTGATAGAAAACACGAAAACAAAATGAGGGTCCCAGGTTCCAACTGGTACTGTGGGAGAATGTAAGCTATTCTTTCCTTGGGCGCTCCATTCTCAGACTGACAGAGAGAGAGAGAGACCCTCTCTGTGAGAGAGAGAGAGAGAGAGAGAGAGAGAGAATCTGCTTTACTTTTTATGTTGTATCACATGAAGAAAAAACTCGAGTAAAGTCAACTACAAGTTAAATGTTGTTTAGTTTTTCTTCTAGAGAGGAAAGTGACGTAGATTAATGGGGAGAATTTATCTTGTGGCAGAAGCATTCGCGGCTTTTCACAAGAAGAAGGAAAAAATATTGGTCGAATTTTAAAACAGGAACTACTTAAGGACACAGTTTTAATTAAATTTCGAAATTCAATTAATTAATATTAAAATATTTGATAAATATTTCCCCTTTTTGAGATTCAAATATTAGAAATTATTTTTTAAAACTTATTTGGAAGAATAACATTGTTTTTAAATTAAAAGGAATTAAGATTGGATTTTTTAGTCGTTTTTTTTGCTACTCTAAATTGTGAGTCAAAGTATTTCTAATTTACATATTGGTCGGTGATTTAGAGAGAAAGGCAACTATCTATCTTGTAGGAAAACATTGAACTAAAAAATCAAAATAACTTTTAAAAGAATAACAACTAATTATTATGGGCTTCATCTAACAAATCAATAAGAAAAATTATTTTCTTTTTATAAGTTTAAAATCTCTCTCTCTCTCTCTCTCTCTCTCTCTCTCTCTCTCTCTCTCTCTCTCTCTCTCTCTCTCTCTCTCTCTTTCTCTTTCTCTTTCTCTTTCTCTTTCTCTTTCTCTTTCTCTCTCTCTCTCTCTCTCTCTCTCTCTCTCTCTCTCTCTCTCTCTCTCTCTCTCTCTCTCTCTCTCTCATACACACACCCCTACACTCACAAACACACACACTTACACATATTCACACACACACGAAAATTAGATTTTGATACTCGAAAAAATTGATGCTCTTAACTGAAGTATCATTATTCACCATTAGCGATATGAATTGCCTAATATGAAGTGTATGTTTTTTTTACATTGTTTTTTTATTTCTAGCAAACTAAAAATGATACGAAAATTAATTATAACAGGCGAATAGAGAAAAGGTACGAATAACAAGTAGGGAAAGTACAAATATATATATATATATATATATATATATATATATATATATATATATATATATCTTCTCTGTATATATATATATATATATATATATATATATATATATATATTCAGTTTTTAGACTACTCTATTTTCCTGGTTTCTTCCCTTTCAAGAGGTAAATGGAGAAAGTATTTAGGAGGGTACTAATTTAAAAGGGGAAAGTGGTCTCGTGAGAAAAAAGGTGATCTGTGCTTTCGAGTTCATTGGAACCTCTTGTGCGAGTTTGGGAGTATGTTGTTTATTTTTAAGATATCTACATCATAAAATAAAAGTGGATGTTAAGGGTTGAGCGAGATTTATATGAAAAGGTTGTTTCACTATGGCATCTTTATGGTAAGAAGTTATATTAATGGCGCAGTATGGTTCGGAAGTTCTGATATACAGAACTTGGATTGTTTGAGTGAATGTTTATAATGTAAAAGATGTTATCTTAAGCCTTAAAGAATAAGAATGTTTTTGTATACCTGAGTTTAATGAGGAGTGTGAAAGTAATTGAAAACATTTAGTCTAAGTCTTGTGTAGTTTGTATAATGACAAGAACATAATGGAGTATTTGTTCTGCAATATATCTGTGGGCATCCAAGATAATGAGGTAATGGCCTCATTGTAACTCATAGGTGTTCGTTATCCTGGAGAGGTTTCGGTACATCTTATTATTCTGAGATGAATCTTGAATTTTGTTGGTGTAATTCTAGGTCGATCAAACTGTAACCCAGATTTAAATTTAAATTTAAAGGCATAATTTAAAGAGGAACTTTTAAATTTCTTTCATATATTTACAGTTCCAATCTTTTTCTTTTTCCTCCTCCTCTCTCTCTCTCTTTCTCTCCTCCTCTCTTTCCTCCTCTCTCTTTCTCCTCCTCCTCCTATATATGTGTCTATGTATGTATGTGTTCTCTCTCTCTCCATTCCATGTCCACCCTTCCTCTCTCTCTCTCTCTCTCTTTCCTCCTCTCTTTCTCTCTCTCTCCTCTTTCTCCTCCTGCCTCTATGTGTATGTCATATGTATGTATGTATATGTGTATGTATGTGTGTATATGTATATATATATATATATATATATATATATATATATATATATATATAATACATTATCATAGAGACATTATAAACCAAATATAATATAATTAGAAAAGAACCGCCATAATAAATTATAAAATTTACTACGATACTAAATAATAATCCGAAGAGAAATGTATTTACATAAATGCAAAATGTAAATGTATAATCTAATCAGCTTATGCATCCATTTATGGAAAAAAGAAAACTGAAGATTATAATATTTAAATGGTTTAAACAAAACACTAATTTAATTAAAAAAACAAAACGTGATTTGAATATGATTATATAAATAATATAAAAATAAAAACTTTATTTTATATTTAATCTTTGTGAGGTTTCTCTTTATAAATCATATATTAGGTTTGTTCAACGAAGCTGTCATTATAACAAAGAAATTCATTCAAAATGTACATAATTCTATTTTTACTTGTAGATATACATAATAAATCTTAACCTATATTAGATTAGAAATCGA
>JABUQX010140721.1:0-15944 GCA_015478945.1 Trachelipus rathkii
TTGCACAATTTGTTTACTATGTGTTTCCGGAATTTTTTGTTCGTATTTCAGTGTCAGTCAGTCTAATTTAATCCCAGTGTGTTGCATACACATGTGTATCTGCTTATCGATATGTGCTTTTTGCTTTGATTATTTAGATGACCTTGTTACCATCAATAATTTATCTCCTTTTTTTTTGTTTTTTACAAGTCCATTATGTCTAAAAGAGTTAAACAAAAACTGTGCAAGAAGTAAATAGAGTTTTAAATGATGAATGTGAATTACAATTTTTTGTGCTATTTAATAGTGGTAAAATGAATTGCTTGTTCTGTAATACCTTAATTTCTACAATAAAGAAAACACAATGCACCAGCACTATGGTACTCATAAGGACTATAAATATGCAAAATTAAAGGATGAGGCTCAAAAGTTTGCACTAAATAAATTAAAATTAGGAAAGCGTAAAGAAAGATAATTTTTCCATTCAATGTTAGGCCTACTATGACTGAGGCAAGTTATAAAGTAGCATATTTGCTTGGAAAAAACGTGAACCATTTAGTGATGCAGAACTTATAAAGGATTGCATTGTTGAAGATAAAGTTGATAAATATAAAGACGTATCTTTTAAGAAGAACTAATACAGATCAGCAGCATAAGTTAGCTCACAATGTACCTCAGCAACTACAAAAGATAATTCAAAATGAAAATGTTTATTACTCGATAGCTTTGGATGAATTGCAAATAAATGTTGCGATATTGGATTAAATTTTACTAACTTGGTGAGCGTTTGTACGGACAGTGCTCCATCTATGACTCGGAATAATGAAGGATTTATTGAATATTTTAAGAGAATGCACAAATCTCTTTTCTGTGTCTGTGCCAAATCTGTCATTTTTAATGACAAATTGAAAAAAGTTATGGGTATTGTGAATTATATTCGAGCAAATGCCACAAGTCATCAATAGGTTTGAAACATGCTCATGATAGATGAAATTTATTATCATTGTAGATTTGCCCTATCTAAATCTATATTATATTTGGTAAAAAAATTTGGCATTTAGAAAGAAATAATAAATTTTCAAAACTTTTCTTGCTCAGTCGAAACTTTTAGAACACTTTTCCCAGTTAACAAAAATAATTAATTAATGAAAACAAAGAGTATGATAATTAATCTTTTATGATATACGAATCTAACTTACTCTTTAATCAATGAATGCAATGAAAGATTTATTGTTGTGAAAAGCATGATATCACTTTGAAACTAATTTTCAACCTCACTTAGTTGGTTTATCAAAGACATTTGAAGAGTTACAAGTAGAGTTTATTGATTGTCAGAAGATAACATCCTAAAATTTTTGTTTGAAATTGAGGAAAATCCTGTTAAAATTTGGCAAAATGTAGAATACTCTCGCCTTCGGGAACATGCACGCCGATTGATTTCATGCTTTTCAGTGACATACTGTTTTGAATCAACATTCTCATACTTAACCCAAATCAAGAATTCGTGAGAAATCAGATGACAGGTGAGAAACAGAAGGACCAATTAAAACTTAAAACCTCCATGTTGGAACCAGATACCACAATGTTGTACTACAGAAGCAATCTCAGAGAAGTCATTAAAATATTAAAAATATAGGTAATTACATAAATAATTAAATAAAGAAATAAATATTCTTAAGATGGCTGTATATTCTCTTGTCACACTTATTGACTCCCCTCACTTCTGGTGGCAAATTTCATGTGGCCTCTCACGTAAAATAATTCCCCACCCCTTTTTTTAACCTATAGTTTTAAGTCAGGGAGTTACGTCTTCCATCCTTCTAATAACATCCACAATTTCTGATCTATTTTACATTCATCAAAATTTTCTGATTATTTTCCTTCCTTTCTTTTAACCCTTTTCTTATTCCTTTCTGAATTCATTGTTCTTTTTAAACATTAAAAGACTTTAAAAAAAAAAAAAAAACTACATGCAGTTGAATCTATTTATTATCATTTACTATTTGATTTATACAAGAAATGTATTTTTTTTATTTTGGGTACCTTTTCTCATTATTATTATTATTATTATTATTATTATTATTATTATTATTATTATTATTATTATTATTATTATTATTATTTATTATTATTATTATTATTTGGTTGTAATAGATTATTTAATTCATAAGTTTTAAATTTGCAAATGTTATTTTTATTAAAAGGTACTTCTCAAATAAAATTTTTTTAGCATTTTTCTTTATTATTTTTTAGACTCACATTAGCGATGTAGACCATGGAGAGAAAGATGACAGTCTCAAAGTAAAAAGCCCTTTAAGAAACGAACCTCAATCGTCAAGAAGAAAGAACCAAAAGATTAAAAACAAAGATTTGAAAAATCATGATAAAGATGAGTTGGAACTTCATTCGAAGTCACACGGTAAGGAATTTAAATGTGATCATTGCAGTTTTGAATGTAAACTCATATCAAATTTAGAAGTGATGGTGACACTGGTTGTTATGAGCGCTTTGGGAATTGTAAAATCTAGCCTGATCGCCCACTTAAGAGGACTTTTGATTAGAGTACCAGCATTTGAAATGTTTGGAGGTGGTGAAGAAGAGCCTGAGTATCACTAGGTTGGTGTTAGGAATGTAGAAGGGGGAATAATTATGTACCATTCTTTGACTCAATCTTCGTTTTCGAAAACAGTTTTCATGAAAAAAAACACAATGAAAAAAAACAAGTAAAAAATTGTTTCGTTTTTTTTCAATAAGTTGTGGAATTTACATTTTGAACAATTATATTATTATAAATTTTAGCAAATATGCTCTAATTTGGACATTTTAGGGTTCCAATGGTGGAAGCCCATGAGTTTGTGTTCAAAATTTTTTATGGGTTTTCCATATTTTATTTTATATTCTGAATTTGATATTCATAATATTTTGTTTATGGCTTCATTAATGTTTTCTTCCTCTTTTTCAGCTTTCAGTAACATTTTATCATAATTATTTAATCAAAATAGAAATGATACGTGCAAAAAGTCGTGTGACTGTACTTTTAAAGGAAATAAAAGGTTGCAAAGGCCCGAAAATATAGCACATTGTGGAGCGTTGCAAAACTAGTATTTGTTGCTCATAATCTAGAACTAGGAAATTCTGAAAATTTGCCAACTGAGGGAGATGATTATGCTAAGGCAGCTAAGCTTAAGAGTCCTGTTACTGCCCTGCTCCTTCACCACTGTCATTCTCACGATACTTCATACGACTGAGATATCAACTTATCAGTCATGTAGGTAAATGTGGCTGATCACGCTGATGAGCCCAGTGATAATGAGCTTCACAGTCACAGCACAGTAGTCAGTGCTCAGTAGTGACTGGGGGGAGTGGGGACTGGTGATTAGTGAATCAAAGTTGATATTCCAAAGCCAAATATTTAATTTGTCATTCACTCATCCTCCTTCATTTACAATCTTGGTATAATTTTAATTTCAATATTTTTATTATTTCATTTGCATCCCTTAAGTCACTTTTGAGTTTGTCATTCAGACTCATTCTCACAATATAATATACATTAATATTTAAAAAGTAAATTATAAATATGATTATATATGACTAAATGTAAAATACATGGTTAAATTAGAAAGTAGAAGCATACAAACAGCAGTCTGCAGGCCTACTGTAAATTGTAACGAAACAATTGATAAAATATAAGAGAAAGGTAGTTCTGCTATTTTATAAATCATAATGGAATATATGCTTAATTTCAAGTATCCTTAAATTTGAAAAATGAAAATATTCAAGTGAAATATCATATTAACCTCTTTATATTTTTAAGAATACACTAATAAAAAAACGAAAAAAAAAAACTGAAAAAACAGAAGAAAACATGAAAAAACATGTTTTTTTCATGAAAAACACGATTTGAAAAAAACGGTTTTTTCCCAACCCTACCCATGTACCAGCCTTTCACTCAATGTTTGAGGACGGTGGTTACTTCATTAAATGTTACTTTATTAAATGTTCTGAGTGCGATAGTGAATAAAATCGAGAAAGAAGGCTAAAATATTGCTATATTTATAGCTGTACTCAGGGTTGTGGAGTCGGTTCAAATTTTCCAACTCTGACTCCACCCTCTTCAAAATTACAGACTCCAACCAAAATTACCAACTCCGACTCCACCCTTTTGAAAATTACTGACTCTGACTCCACCCTCTGGAAAATTTTATATATATATATATATATATATATATATATATATATTATATATATATATATATATATATATATATATATATATATATATATATATATATATATATATATATATATATATATGTAATAACCATATATATATATATATATATATATATATGTATATGTATATATATATATATATATATATATATATGCTATATATATATATATATATATATATATATATATATATATATATATATATATATATATATATTTCTTCTTTATCTACCTCTTTTCTGAGAGACTACAGAATTGGGTGCGTGTCATGCATCTGGAAGAAAGCAGCAGAAGAATATGACAAAAGTTGAAAATAAAGCCCAGCCTTACACCACCCCCTCTGTACCATTAATTAGTAAAAATCTCGTCGCGATCAGAAAATCCACCTAGAGCTTCATGGGACAGCGACGGATCCCTCACCATGGTAAATCGTCAATGGGGTTCATCCTCTGGCCCAGGTGGGCCCACAACCATACACAATACACCGCCATACTTTCCTATCATACACCTTTCTTCTCGCCTCTGCCAAACTCACATTTCTCTCCTGCAAACATTCCTTTACTGACTCAATCCACTTTTCTTCGTTCTCCCAGCCGGTCGGTTCCCAACACACTCTCCACTATACATCCGCTTAACCAACCGGATATCATTCATCCTTTCCACATGACCAATCCATATATATATATATATATATATGCTATGGTATACCCTTTCTTCACACCACACATCTCTCAAATACGTTCATTTCTCATTTATCAATTCTTCTCTCACCTAACACGCCCTAAGATTGATATCTGAACACACATTGAACTTTAGATCTATTCTTCTTATTCCATACATAGTCTCACTACTATACAATAACACAGGTAACAACATACCTCATGTAAAGACCCTAGCGCACTCAAGACTCAGTCCGCTACATTCACCAACGGTTAATTGCACCAGCCATTCCTGCCATTCTGCTTTCTACCACTACACTCTGCATCATCCGTTCCTTCTCATCCAACATATACCTAAATATTTAAACTCAGACACTTGTTCCAGCTGCTCACCATCTAACATAACTTCACACTAAGGACTATCCTCACTCACAAGCCTTACTCTTATCTACGTTTACTTTTCAAACCCCTCCTTTTACACACCTGCCAAATCTCTCTACAATCCTCTCAAACTCTCTTCAGATTCATACACAAAACCAAATCATCCATATATAATAGGTGGCACTCTCCACTCATCTCCATTCTCCATTTTAACACCATTTCCTGCCACTTACCTCTAATTCTTTCACCATCCATTCTTTCCACTCCACTATTTCATCCATTTATTCCACCTCTGTCCATCCCCTTCCATTCCATTCCATATATCCACTACCATTTCCCTATCCTTCCTCATTCCATCCATAAAACCATCCATTCTTCTTCTCCCTCATTTTCCCAATCATTTGTTTCATGTTTGATCCACACATCTCTACCACTCCTAAACCCGCACCTTGTTCTTCACCAATCAGTCCTTCAGTCACTCGACACACACTTTCAAATAGCATATATCTTCCTACAATACTCAATAAACTTATTCCCCTATAATTTCTACAGTTCCCCTTATCTCCTTTACCCTGTATATAGGGGTACTGTGCAACTTTCCTCCAGTCCGTTTCTTCCAATCCATCCACCATCCACCTCCATTCTTGTCCATTTCCTTCCTTCCATTCTTCTTTCTCCACTACCATTACCTCCTCCACCCCACTATCCATTCCTTCTGTTCCATCCATTCCATTCCACCATATTATTCTTTCCATTCCCCACATCCATTTCATCAATTCCAAAAATATCCCTATTCATTATTCCTTATTCTCATTCTTAACCTTTCACTTCCCTTCCAGAAGAGCTTCCTATTCCTTGTAAGTCCCAATTCGTCCTCCTTTAACTATTCCATTCCTCTTCTTTTCTCCTACATTATGCACCTTTTAGTATTTCTTTCCTCCTTATATAATTCAGAACATCTTTCTTTTGAAACTTTCCATTCCTTCCACCCTTTTCTTCCATCACCTCTTCATTCCACCATTCATTATTGACATTCTTACTTCTTTTTATCCACATATTTCTTTTCTGCTAACAATTGCTTCTTTCATTTGCTCCTAGATTTGTTCAGTTTCCTTGTTCACATTCAACTGGTTTTACTTGCGCTCTTATACTTATCCTTATTACCTTGTTCATAACTTCTCCTTTTTCCCCACTTCCTTCAGTATCACCTTCCTCTCCAATAAGCCCCACTAACTTAATTTTTACATAGAACAACATAATGATCCGATAATCCCAACCCTAAACCCTCACTGATTTAACCTCCAACACATACTTTCAGCATTTCCTTCTTCACCAACACATAATCAATTTTACTTTTCACTTCGATACCATCTCTACCAACTCTGGTTATGTTCCTTCCCCTTCTCCATTCCCTATTCCATCCACGGTCCCTTCCATTCCATTCCTTCCCATCCATTTATCCATTCCATTATCCATTCTCTTCCCATTCCCCTCCATCCTTCTTCCCCCACTGTTTCCATTCCTTCCATCCACCATTATTCCCTCCCACTCTCATTCCTTCCCCACACCATTCCTACCACTCATTTCACAGTTTCCTTTCATCTTTGTTTCAGTCACAGCGAGCAAATCCAATTTGCCCTTTCTTCTAAATACATCCTCACCTCTCTCCTCTTCTCCTCGAAAAGCATTTATTCCTCTGACATTCCATCTACCCATTATGATTCATACATTTTCGCTGAAGATAGAAGGCCGTTTACGGCGATCACGACCTTCTCAGAGACCTGCATTAGCATTCTAGCAAGAGATAAGTGAAGTGGGCAGCCAACCCAACTTTCACCGTCTCATAGTCGCCTTCTACGACACGCAGGACGTACAATGGGCAATTCTTTCTCCCCACACATGGGATATGAGTAGTAGGGATGTCTGGAAGGTGTGTGTACTTTAGGTATGTGTATATGATATGGATAAATGGAGTAATATGTTACCTGGAGGATGAGTGTGTAGAAATATATATGAACGCAAAGAAAGGCGCAAATGGGAGGAGTAATTCAACCCTTCAGTATGCATGTACTCTCCTATATATATATATATATATATATATATATATATATATATATATATATATATATATATATATATATATATATATATATATATATATATATATACTATATATATATATATATATATATATATATATATATATATATATATATATATATATATATATATATATATATATATATATATATATATATTATATATATGAGCGTATGTTAGTGTTAATGTATGCTAGGGAGACTTTTGGTCAGGAATAAGAGGTATAGATCTAAAGTGCAATGTGTTCCAGACAACTTAGAGTGTGTTAGGTGTGAGAAAAGAATTGATAAAATGAGGAATGAACGTATTAGAGAGTTGTATAGTGCGAAGAAAGGGGTAAATGAGAAAATAAATGAAATTACATTGAGATGGTTTGGTCATGTGGGAAGGATGGATCATAGTCGGTTGGTTAAGCGAATGTGCTGGGAATCGACACGGCTGGGAGACTGAGAAAAAGAGGTGATTAAGTAAAAAAAAGGGAATAATGCCTGTAATGTGAGTTGGTAGGGGCGAGAAAAATTGGGCATAATAGGGCTGAATGGCTGGGTTTTGTGAAGGGATATGATTGTGGTCCACCTGGGCCAAGAGATAAACCTTACATTGATGAGATGCCATAGTGAGGCTCTGTCGCAATTCCGTGAAGCTCTAGGGTGAATTTTCTGACTGCGACGAGTTCTCACTAAAAGGTATAAATGGGGGCGGTAAGGCTGGGCTTTCTTTTCGACTTTCGTCATATTCTTCTACAACCTTTTTGTTTCCAGTGCATGCTACTCACCTGACCCCCAGTCTTGGGGATAGAAGATAGGTGATGATGGTGATGATATATATATATATATATATATATATATATATATATATATATATATATATATATATATATATACTCTCTCTCTATATATATATATATATATATATATATATATATATATATATATATATATATAAATAAAAGGGAATAAAATAATGTAACATTAATAGTAATATGAAAATTAAAAAAAATATATATAAATTTAATCATTTAAAAATTCTTATTTTTGATCTCTTACCAACAAAATGATTGATAACTTCCTTCGTTTATATTGTGAAGCTATGATGAACACTCATTACTCCAGTTCTGTTAGTTTTATTCGCCTGTAGAATTGAAAAAGTATGTTTTGAGCCTTTTCAGAGTAGAGAAATATTTTTTTGGAGTTCACGTTTTGTGAATTCGCTATCAACTTTCAAATCCTAAAATACTTGAGCTGCACATATCAAATTTATTTACAAGATTAGCAAAACTTTGAATAGATATCGATGGTATGAGTAACTTGCAAAGATTAGTAAGTATGGATCTATGATTCGAGAACTTGCTCTCTAACTGGTTTGAAAAATCATCAAGAAAATAAATTGTAATTGCCCTATATCTTTTCATTTTACATTGATTCTTACAAGAGGCATCATTTCTTCATTATCAGAAAGCAGAAGCTCTGTTGCAACTTCCGAAATGTTCGAAAATGTTTCGTTGATGTTTGCTTGAAAATCCTCTTAAACAAACATCACATTTTCAATATCACATTCAACTAATCACATTGAAGACAAAATGAAACTGGGAGCGGCTTGAGTGGTTTTTCTAATATTTAATAGTGATATTAATATGACGTCACCCTTTTGGAGAACTAAATCATATTCTGATATAAGAATAAATGATTTTGAAAGTAAATGGTTTAATATTAATAGTAGAGTGCGTCAGGGATATGTTATGTCTCCATGGATATTTAAATTGTATAGGGTGATGAAAGAGTTAGAGGCAAGGGTGGTAGGAGAAGGTGTTAGATTGATGGAGCGTGGAGGGTGCCCTGCTTATTTTAAGTTGATTTATTTTTGTGTGGCGAATCTGAAAAAAGCTTGAGAAGATTGATATAGGTGTTTGGCAGGTGTGTGAAAGGAGTAGTTTGAATGTAAATATAGTTAAGTGTAAATTGATGGTAGTGGGTGAGGAGAGTCTGCGGTGTGAAATCATGTTGAATGGTGAGCAATTGGAGCAAGTATCTGAGTTTAAATATTTATACTAAATGTTGGATGAAAAGGGAATGGATGATGCAGAGTGTAGTAGAAAAGTTGTAAATGGGAGGAAGGTTAGTGCAATTAAATCTGGTGAATTCAAAGGGACTAAGTCATGAGTGCGCTAAGGTTTTTCATAGGGGTGTGCCATGTGCATAGGCAGAGGGGGGGGGGCACTTCCCCTTCCTGTCCTCTCTCTCTCTCTCTCTCTCTCTCCTCTCTGCTATATATATATATATATATATATATATATATATATATATATATATATATATATATATATATATATATATATATATATATATATATACACAACCTAACCCCCCCCCCCCCAAAATGAATCCTGCCTACACCCATGGGGTGTGCTCATATCGGTGTTAGTATATAGTAGTGAAACTATGGTGTGGAATAAACATATAAATTTAAGGTGCAACCTGTTCAGATGGCTAATCTTTGGGGCATGTTAGGTTTGAGAAGAATGGATAAAATTAGCAGTGGATGTGTTTAACAGTTGTGTGGAGTGAAGAAGGTGTAAATGAGAGAATAAACGAGTGTGTATTAAGATGGTTTGATCACATTGAGAGGATGGATAGTGGGGAGTGTGCTAAGAAGGTAAAGTAAGGAAAGTTTAATAAAATTTAAATTTTGAGTATGTCATTACTACTAGTACTATTTCTTTATTTCTGTCCATCACTTTACATTAAACAGATTTGGAATGAAGGAAGGGATGGTAATTAAAATAAGTTGAAAGTCATTCAAGATTTTTATTTGGAGAATCTATTGAGAGAGAACATTGTGTGTGTAAGATGATAATTATAAAATGAGGTTGCATATTGAACGGAAAATGTATGGGGTGTAGTCAGAGCTGGGCAGTACTTAAGTACTTTTTGTGTACTTAAAATTAGTACTTAAGTACTTTTCAAAACCGGTAATCAAGTTTCGTACTTGAGTACATAAGTACTGCATAGGCTTGAATCTGTAAAAAAAAATTTTTTTAAATTTTAGGTTACCATTTTACGTCTTGCAACTTGCATAGAACAATGTAGCATGCTGACAATATATCTCTCTCTCTCTCTCTCTCTCTCTCTCTCTCTCTCTCTCTCTTTCTATATATAATTCTTTGCGTATACTCTCCATATATATATATATATATATATATATATATATATATATATATATATATATATATATATATATATATATATATATATATATATATATATATATTATTATTATGTGTTATGCTCAACATATTATGATGTACGTCACTGTACATGTTTGATCGTGTTAATGCAGCGAAGACAAAGTGCAGGACTTACAGTACAAGCCTGTCTAAACATATCAAATGCGCCTCACATACTCTTAAGTTTAGTTGCAACAACTGATGCCAAGAAAGCTCTAACAATTCCTTCATTTGCTTCAATAAATCACACTACAATGGGAAAGTATACTGCCCTTTGGAATAAAGTGATAGACCAAAATTTGCCGAGGTAATCAACAAGGTCCTTAACCGCCGGCTTTGTCTGCCATGTCCTACTCGGTGGAAGTCATTGTATGACTCGTTGGTAGTTCTAGTGAAACACAAAGGTAAACTTCACCAATTGATGACTGAACTAGATTTACCACCCTTCAAATCAACTGAAATAGAATTTATTCTGAATATGTTGATGTATTGGCGCCGCTTTCGATCGCCATTGATCGTCTTCAGGATGAGAATGATATTTATTATGGTGAATTACTTCCAAATCTACTTCTTGTAGAAAACAAACTGGGAAATCTAAATTCGAAGGCAGTAAAGTATTGTGGCCCTCTCATCAAAGCTGTCTTTCAAGGTTTTCAAAAAAGATTTGAAACTTTTCTCAATTTGGAAAATGAACAAGTAGTGCACGAAGCGATAATTTCAAACGTTAGTCACAAATATTTCAAATTGAGGTGGGTCACAATCAATACAAGATGGAACTGTGAAGAAAAAGATCTCATGAAGGAGATACTACTACACGCTCCCACAGATTTGTCAACCCCCATAGACTCTTCAGTGAGCGAAACTGTTTCTAGCAGTGAAGAGGACTATTTCAGTTTTGGAAAAAATATTGCTATTCAGCCAGGATCAGTTTTGTCAGTAGACATTCAAATTTTAGAATATCTGAAAGATACAGATCGAAACTTGAAGAGCCTCAACAGGCACCCATTGATAAGAAAATTATTTATGCGGTACAACACAACGATTCCATCATCTGGGCCTGTTGAGAGAGACTTCTATTTTGCAGGTATGACTTTAACACCAAAAAGATCATCCCTCTCTGACAAGATTTCCGAAAGATTGGTCTTGTTCCTGGCGAATAACAAATTAGCTTTTTAAATGCTATGGTGGTTGGTAGCCTGGTAGATTATTACTTCCCTGGTCTACCCAGTATCCTCGATGTGTTTAACCATGCTGATTAAAAAATGGTAACAGAAGGCAAAATAACACTTACGGATAGAAGAAGAACTTGATTGTAGTTTTACAAAGACAGGACAATGGTATGAAAATTAATGTTTGCAAGGTAACAAAAAAATACTCTTTACTGTTAGATATTACTATCTAATAAATACTTAATGATAAACTTAACTATTTGTATACACGTATACACAAAGTACCAAGCCCGTTAATCCCTGATGCATCAGTTATCAACTAGGTATAAAGGTACCCCTAAAAATAGAAGTACCTCCACTACTGACTTAATACAAATGACTTTACCTATCACTATTTGTCACCACTACAAACCACTTTCTATTCCTATACCTTCACTGTAACCTTCACCATCCGTTATCTGACTTTTCACTATTGAACCTCTTAACCATCAACTTCTGACACTAATTATTATCATATATTATTATCATATATATTGTCACCACCACTCACGGGCAGAGCCCTATTCAGGGAGGGGGTGTTGCACGCTAAAATTTACGCAGATGAGCACAGACGCAGGCTTTAAAGTGAGGGAGATTAAATTCAGGAGGAAACACAGAAGATGGAAGAGAATTCCACAGAACAGATGTGGCAGGAAAGAAGGAAGCACCGCAGCGAACTAGCTTGGAGTTACCAATATCTACAGAAAACTCGTGCGCAGACACAGCTCCCCTTGTGCTACGAGGGCGTCGTAAAGGTGGTGGTATGCGAGTGGTAAGTTCCCTCGAACACCTGCCGCTGCGGTACCTATAGAAAAGAGATAAAGTACCAACATCGCGCCGCAAAGATAGAGGGTCAAGTGAACTGGAAAGTACAGAACAGTTTATAAGCCTTTTGGCTTTTGACACGACCCTGTCCAAAAGCCGGGTGAAACCAGAGCCCCCCCAGATATGAGAACAGTACTCCATACAAGGGCGGATGAGACCCTTGTATAGCTGGAGTAACTGAGAAGAGGAAAAAAATCTCGCAGTCTAAACAGAACTCCCAGTTTTTTTGAGGCCGCCCTAGCAACCGTTGTGATGTGAGGTTTCCAAGACATTTTTTTGTTTAGGTTAAGGCCAAGGATGTTTATATTATTGTCAGCTTAGGAGAGCAGGGAGCAAATCGAAAGGGATAGGAAAGTTAGAAGGTGTTTTAGAGAGGGAGATTTGAAGAAGTTGAGTTTTTAAAGAATTGAATTTCACAAGGTTGAGACGACCCCAATCGGAAATTCTATCCAGATCAGCGAGAATAGAATCGGAAAGATTAAGACTAGGGGCAATTCTAGAAGTAAAAGAGGGAGCAGAATTGAAATGAGTTGAAGAATGGAGGGTCGAGTCATCGGCATATGAGTGGATAGAGTTAGATGTGCAGGTGAGAAGATCATTAATGAAAAGTAAGAATAAAGTAGAACTACTGAAAAGAAGAAAGAATCAACATTAGATACATTACACAATAAATACTAAAACTTAAATCTATTTCTACTCTACAGCCTGACTTTGGTCAGACCCACTAAACAAGTAAACTAAGTAAACTATTCTATAATCTGCCTCTCTTCATTTCTTCATTAACCACATCTTCTCCATCTTCTAAGAGTCCACAATGTTCACTCCTGAAATACATAAAGCTTATCACATGCAATGTTTTTTTTCATTTTCTATTAATTTAAGGCTTAACCGCCGAGTGCCTTCAAATTTGGGCCATTGGAGATTTTTCGTTGTCATTAGCAAATACAGCATAAATGTTCCCAAATGCACATGAGTGATAAGACTATGAGGTGGTAGCCAAACAGAGTTATTTTATCACAAAAACCAAATAAGACCAAAATTAAATCATAAAATTAGTTCGTAAAAAATAATGTACTTAAGTACTTTTAAACCATGTACTTCATACTTTGTACTTGAGTACTTTCAAAGTACTTAATGCCCAGATCTGGATGTAGTTCACTGAGATTAAGAGAAAACAGATTATATTTGATTTTATGGGAAGGGAAGAATTTTGACCAAGCTTTACTGTTCATCCGATCAATATGAAACTTTCAGGTCATGTATAGTTTGGGGGGGGGGTGTTCACCTTTTTATTAAGATCATTTTTTTTTCATCATTATCTGCCCATTGTACTCTAGAACTGCGGATGGAGTGCGTAAACATGCATGCATAAGTGTTCTTAGGGCATAAATAAGTGGTAGAGGGATCCCAACCCAGCTACCACTGTCCATTTAGTTGTCTCTTACGATACACAGGGATATATTTTTGGTACACCAAAATTAATTTTTTAATTTAATTTTAATTTAATTTTTTCCATTTTTCTCTCTGCCCAAAGGCAAAAGGGTTGCGTACGCAAAAAAAAAAAATCATATTAAAACTGTAATATTGATTATCACAGACCTCTCTCTCTCTCTCTCTCTCTCTCTCTCTCCCTACACCCCCACAAAAATATAAATATATATATATTATATATATATATATATATATATATATATATATATATATATATATATATATATATATATATATATATATATATATATATATATATATATATATATATATATATATATATATATATATATATATATATATATATATATATATATATATATATATATATATATAACAATTATATATAGAATATATGCTGGTATTTTAGTTGAAAAATTGAGTTGGGTGACTGAGAGCTGGTTGGTGAAAGAACAAAAGGTGCATTTAGAATTGGTAGGATGTGTGGATCAAATCTTTATTGAAACAAATGATTGAGAAAATGAGGAAAAGAAAGAATAAGTATATTTAGGTTTTATGGATTTACAACAGGCGTATATTAGAGTTAATAGGGAAACTTTATAGCAGGTATTAGTGATATATGAGGTGTTGGTGGTAGGCTTCTGAATGGAATCAAAAGTATGTATGACGATAGTGAAGCGTGTGTAAGAATAAATGGTGTCAATGGTGATTGGTTTTAGGATTAATAGCGGAGTGAGACAGGGATTGTGTTAGGTCTCCTTGGTTATTCAATGTGTATATGGATGGGGTTATGAAAGAATTCGAGGTGGGGATGGCAGGAATGGTGTTAGAGAAAGATGGAGAATGGAGAGGAGTGGAGGTGCCTATTATATGCGGATGATTTGGTTTGTGGCGAGAATCTGAAAGTTTGAGAGGATTGGTAGAGATTTGGCAGGGCTATGTAAAAGGAGGGTTTGAAGAAAGTAAACGTAGATAAAAGTAAGGTTATGGTTGTGAGTGAAAGGGACAGTCTTCGGTGTGAAGCTATGATAGATGGTGTGCAGCTGGAACATGTGTCTGAGTTTAAATATTTAGGGTATGTGTTGGATGAGAAAGGGAACGGATGATGCAGAGTGTAGTAGGAAAGTTGTGAATGGCAGGAAGGTGGCTGGTGCAATTAAATCGTTGAGTGCGCTAGGGTCTTACATGAGGGTATGTTGTTACCTGAGGGTATGTTGTTAGCTGTGGTGTGTATGGTAGTGGAAATGTTTTCCTGGAATAAGAAGTATAGATCTAAAGTTCAATGTGTTCAGATGGACAATCAAGGGGCATACTAGGTGTGAGAAAAATTGAAAGGTGGGCAATATTAAAGGATTAATTAATGAAAGATGAAATCATCGAAAAAATATATTAGGGTCGTTTAGTCATATAGAAGAATGGAATAATGTAGTTGGATTAAGCAGATATAAATTAGAGAATTAGGGGCTCCGGCTCAACTAGAACAAAGTCAGATGGAGTCAGTAGACAAATAAGTTAACAGAAGCAAAATTATGTCAGAAGATTCTCCTCGAGAACATGGTTGTGGCCACCTAGACAGGGATGAACCAACATTGACGAGATACATAGTGAGGTCCGTCGCGGTCCCATGATGTCTCTAAGGTGGATTTTCTGTCTGTGACGAAACTCTCACTAATTAATGGTACAGAGACGGTAGGCCTGGGCTTTCTTTCGACGTTTGTCTGTGACTATCCTGCTTTTTCTTTCGATAACGCTGGCACTTACCCCAATGGGCAAGAGATGGCTCTCTCTCTCTCTCTCTCTGCTCTCTCTCTCTCTCTCTCTGCTCTGCTCTTTCTCTCTGCTCTCCTCTCACTATATGGTCACTATATATATATATATAGCGGG
>JABUQX010140723.1:0-38958 GCA_015478945.1 Trachelipus rathkii
GTTGTGCTTCGTTCAGTTCAGGATGATTTATAGTTTCTGCATTTATCATTGAACCTTTCACTTGTTTTATAATCATTAAAAGCTTCATATATATGTATATATATATATATATATATGTATATATATATATATATATATATATATATATATATATATATATATATGTATATAATGTATACTATAATAATATATATATATGCTAATAACTATATATATATATATATATATATATATATATATATAATATAATATATATATATAATAATAATAATATAATAACAATATATGAGCAATATATATAACAATAATAATAATAATAATATATATATAATATATATGTATATATATATATATATATAATAATAATATATATATATATATATATATATATATATATATATATATATATATATATATATATATATATATATATATATATATATATATATATATATATATATATAAGCATAGTTGTTCCCTAAAAACTCTTATTCCTATTTTTTTCCCAGTAACTTTTTTGTATATTATGTAAGAGTTTACAACTCCCATCCCAAGTAAAAGTTCTATTCTTAGTTTTCGATACCACTTGACCCCTTTTCTAAGGGTGGTGGCATAAGAAGCCATCTGGTCCGAAAGGTCTATCCCACTCTTGCCCTTGTTGTACTCTAGAACTGCAAGAGGCATTTCAGTTATTTTTCTTCGTTTTCTTGCTGAAAGTCAAGATTAGTTGAAGGTTGCTGACTGGTGGAAGGTCTGGGATCATCTGCTTGGAGATGCCGCTCCTGCTGTAGCTGAACAAATTCTGGAGTATGTTTGGTTGATAGCAAGCGAACATCTCGAGTATCTTTCCATTTTAGAACAACTATGCCATTATTATCTTCTTTTGCTATCATTTCACCTTTTTTCAAATTTGCTTCCATAACCTGTTTTGGCATAAATTTTTCATTTGCACGCAATGTTCCCACTACATGTGTATTCCTTTTTAGAAATAATTGAGCCATCTCGTAGCTTGTATAGAAATTGTCGATGTACAATGTTCTTCCTTGATCAAAAAGTCCTGTCATAAGGGATTTGCAAACATTTGTGGCAAGACTGACTTCTCGAACCCCGGTCAACCTTTTTCCTGAATAAATTTGAAGGTTATATGTGTAACATTCATGGGTACAAATTTGAAGGTTATATGTGTTCACTTCATGGGTACAAAGGGCTTTGTTGGGGATGTATTGTCGGAAAATTAATCTGCCTCTCCATGGGACTAAGGTTTCATCGATGACTAGATTGATTGCAGGTGATAATACAGTCTGAAATTTTGCTTTTAGAAGTTCTATAAGAGGTTGTATTTTTCCAAATCTGTCCCCTTATTCTGTTTCTTCATTATTGCTAAAATGAAAGCATTTCAACAATAGTTCAAATCGGTTTCTACTTATCTCTACACTTCCCGAAATACTAGTTTTGTATAAAATATTTGAACTCTAATAATTTACTATTGTCCCCATTTTTACTAACCCATCCAAAGAAGAAAACCCAGGAATTTTTTAATTTCTGTTCCGGTTGTTGGTATCCATTTCTGGAGCCTTGCATTAGGCGCAAGATTGGTCGATGCTTCAATGATTTGATGAGCATATAAATTTGTTTGGTATGTCAAATGATCTAGTACTTGTTCATCAAGGAATAATTGAAAACATTCAATAGGCTCTATATTTGGTTGTAGGTCTATTTGTAGATCAGAATTACCAGTAAATGGGAATGATTTTGATCTATTTTGGTATTAACCCCATTGCGGTGGTTCCAGGTCTCCTTGCTCTGTTTCAGGAATATCATCGATTTGTTGAGTGTCATTTTCTTGTATTCTCATTTCCTCCAATATATATATATATATATATATATATATATATATATGTAATATATATATATATATATATATATATATATATATATATATATATATATATATATATATATATATATATATATAAATAATAATAATAATAATAATAATAATAATAATATATATATATAATAATAATATATATATATATGTAATATATATATATATATATATATATATATATATATATATATATATATAATAATAATATATATATATATATATATATATATATATATATATATATATATATAATTTTATTAAAAATTACTAAAATAATAATGAATAGATCTGTCAAGCCAAAGTGTCACTTAGTATGGGTGACATGACCTATGATTTGTTAAGTTCTGTTAAATCTTTCTACTACTTGAGCTTTCGTTTCATTCTCTGTAGCAAACCAATGTATTCTATGTTTTCTAAATAGCTCTTGAGTTGGTTTATTTATGAATTCGAGTCCTTTACCCGTATGTATTTTTCTAGGAATTCTTTCCTCAAATATATTTTGAAATGCCTCTGCGATATCATTTCCAGTTTTCTTTTTAATAGGAGTAGCCCAAGCGTATTTACTGAATATATCTATAACTGTTAATACGTAATTTATATTTTTGCATGTCTACTAAATCAGCTTGCCATTGATCATCAACACTAGAGACCATCACTCTTCTCGTTGAAAATTTATGTCTTATCGGTTTATGCAATGTGTAAACGTTTTGATGATCTAGCCAGTCCTTAACTATCTTAGAAGATAACCCGCTTTTTCGAACTAAATCATTGATTCCTGAGTATCCAGTTTTAGGATTATAATATAATTCTCTCAATTTTTCAGAGCCCGATTTCGCGAGCTCTTTACCCCGTTTTTTGATGGTAAACCCATTCCGAATCTTGATCTCATTCCCACCTAACTCCTGTGACTAATCATCGCGTCTTTTTAACGTACTCTGGTCATTAGGATCTAACTGTTTACTTCAGACTTGTTTTAAGTCATCTACTGCATTTCTCTCTTTGGCCTTTTTATGTTTTAAATAATTTATATCATGTTGTTTAAATGCCTTATCTAAACTGTTAAGATAATTATATCCTTCTTTTAATCTTTTTTTGTACTTTCGTACCTGGACCACAATATGAATATTTTCCTGTATTCCTAAATGATCCGTTTTCAATATTTTCCTATGGAACATTATTAGGTAAATTAATGCATTTCTGGAAAAGGGAGTTTCTTCAACGCTGAATTTAACAATCCTGAACCAGTTTTCGCCTTTAAAAATAATTTCAATTCATTAATATATTTTTGATTTTCAAGGGTTAAGTTTATTGAATTGGTCTCAATGAAATTTTCTTTATGAACTTTTCGAGTTGTATTGTAAATATACATTTATTTAAGAGGAAAAAACTTTTTAGGTACATATATAGTCTTTAAATTAGCTTGATATCTTCCCTCTCCTGGTGGGAATTTTTTATTTATAACAATGTAACCAAATGGTTCTTTCCAAGCAGTTTCACAATAATTACGAAATTCTTCCCACGTCATATCTTTTGAAATGAAATCATTAAAAATATACTAAATCTTTTATAGGCAATGAGAACAATATAAACACATTAGCATTGGATCGTATTGTTTGACGAGGAGGTTTAAAATAGTTTTGACTAATATAAATAGAGCTTGTATTATTATGTCTTCCTCTCGTATAATAATCTTCAGCTTTACTTTGATTTGAATCATTCATTATATCATCAAATACAAATAAATTTTTCTTCTTGTTGTTAACATTCTTCGGGTCTAGAATTTCGGAAGAATCTTCATAATATTCTACCTTATATTTTAATTTTTTATGCTTTTTAGGTAGATTTTTAATAAATGAATCGATATCACCCCCTCCTTTCTCCAATAATTCAAGAACTTCGTTTTTACTATATCCTTTATCAAATCCTGATTTTATTAATTTATATTCTGGCTGGTGTAAAGACTTTCCAAAAACAAATAAATTATTATAATCTAACCACTTATCCATAAGTAACATTCTTAGTAGTAAATTCGTTTTACGCATCCAGTCTTTCCAATAATTAGAGCTCTACAGTTAGGAGATGGTAATAAGAAATGATGCTCTTGATTATTTTTGCTCATCTCATCTTTCCAATGGATAGAAATGTTTTCCATTATTTATTATAGAGAAAAAATAATAAACTATATTTAGTATTTTTAGGTTTTTCAAAGGGGGTAGCGAAATGCTACCCCTTTGTAATGTTATAAAAAATTATATTTCGTTTGTAATTTATTCAAAGAGGGTAGTGAAACGCGACCCTCTTTGTAATGTTATAAAAAAATTATATTTCGTTTGTAATTTATTCAAAGAGGGTGACGTTTCGGGGCCTCCCTTTAATTTTGAAAATATATAATAATTGTATTTGCTTGAAAAAAAATTTCCAATGGGAGGCCTGTTTATATTTAAATTTTTATAAATTTTTTTTTTATTTAAGATTTAGCATACGTTTTTATAAACCTATGCTAAAATATATATATTTTTTTATTTAAGATTTAGCAAAATATAACGTATATCTTCTAAGATATACGTTATATTCAAATTATAAAATAGTTTTTAAAAGGGTTTTCAAGGACCCACGCTAATCTATATATTTTTTTTTATTTAACTTTTAAAAATGATAGGTTGGGACCCGCTACAGGTCCCAACCCCTTTATATTCTTTTCATTTAACTTTTAAAAATGATAGGTGTGACCCACTACGGGCCCCACCTCTCCATATTTCTTTTCATTTAACTTTTAAAAATGATAGGTGGCCCACCTCTCCATATTTCTTTTCATTTAACTTTTAAAAATGATATGTGGGATCCGCTGCGGGTCCCAACCCCTTTATATTCTTTTTTTTTTTATTAGCGTGGTGCCTTGAGGCACCACGCTGAACTATATATTCTTTAAATTTATATATTTTTTTGATTTTAGCGTGGTGCCTCAAGGTGCCACGCTGAACTTATATTCTTTAAATTTATTTTTTTTATTTAACTTTTAAAAATGATAGGTTGGGACCCGCTACGGGTCCCAACCCCTTTATATCCTTTTTTTCATTTAACTTTTAAAAATGATAGGTTGGGACCCGCTACGGTTTATATTCTTTTTATTTTTTTATTTTTATTTTTATTTTTTTTATTTGCTTAGGGATGCCTCAAGGCATCCCTTCAAACTCATATATTTTTATTTTTATTTTTTATTTTTTTTTATTTGGGATGTCTTAAGGCATCCCTGTGGCTCATATATTTTTATTTTCATTTTTATTTTTTGTATATATTTATATCTATTTTTATTTTTTTTTTGTTGGCAGGATGCCTTAATTCTTTCTCTTTTTTAAAAATATATATTTTTTTATTTTTTTTATTTAGTGGGATGCCCTAAGGCATCCCGCTAAACCATATATTTTTTATTTTTTTTTTATTTTTTATTTTTTTTCCTAAACCTAACTTAAAACTACTTACAACTAACATGCAATATTTTTTTAATTTTTTGCTTTTTCTTAAACCTAACTTAAAACTACTTACAACTAAAATGTTGGCGCCAACTAACTTATTATATAATGTCCTAAAGCTAATGTGTTTATATTGTTTTCTAATATATATCGTTTATCATCATTTCTCGATAATGCTATTTTATTTACTTGTGTGGTATACAAATCATGTTTTTTACTTCGTATTAAATTTAGTATCCTATATAGAGTTTCTTCCATAAATAATACTTTTTTATAGTCATCAATGTTAATCGTTTGATTGATAACGCTTTTCTTTACTCCCTTCGCTTTTTTATTTTCTTTATTTTCTAATGTTTTATAAGCATATAATTTTGCTCTTAGTCCTACAAATTCTGTTATCAGTTTTCCAGCTGTTTCATCTTTCATTTTACCCAATACCTTTTTATTTTTTTCTGAATATAATTTATGCTCTTTTGGATAATCAGATGTATCGAACAGTTTTATATTCCTTTTCATATCTTTATATACAGTATATCATTCGTTTCTACATAATAGCCTAATGAATCTGTATTTGTAAACAATAATTTTGCTTTTTCATTATATTTATTTTTTATATGATTATAATGAAAGTCATACATTAAAGTTTTACTTAATTCTAAAATAGACATTCCTACATAGATAGGTTTATCAAATCTTAGTTTAGTTTTTTTCATATGATAAGCTAGCTATTAAATTTTCTGAGAATATTTTAAACGATTCAAAATTTGGTTTATTTACTAATTTTTGAGCTTGCTCTTCATTTTTAACTAGTCGTACATCAACTCTATTTCTTATGTTTTCCATCGTTTTACCAAATACTGAGTTGTTCATTAATTTATAGAAATCTTTTTCAAATTCATTCTTCGCTTCCTTTCTCTTTCTCGTGTTAAGATCAATGTATGATTTCATCCAATCGCTCTGATCAAATTCTAATATTCTATGTATTTTCGTTAGTTTCAATCTTAAATTCAAACACTGTTTTAAATTTCTATAGTGTATGATATATTTTTCTTTATTATTCAAGTTTGGAACTAAGTTTGAAACTTTATCTAATTTTATATTTTCTGCTGATCGTTATGTAAATCATGTAGTTCTTCAGAATATTCTAAATCAACTTCTAAAATATATCCTTTTTTCGATTCATCACTGATATCCAAAACATCAAAATCGTTAATGTTTTTCATCCATTTAAAATTTCCCGTAGGCAAATACTGAGACATTGCCCAACCATACAAATTATTAGCATCTAAATAAGTGATATAACTATGCTGTTTATTTTTATCATAACTTTCTTGAATATATGGATTATTAGCTTTCGAATATCTATGTGTTATAGTACTGTTTCTTCCTCTAATCCCCTTTTCTATCATCAACAACATATCCAGATCTTTTAATAAATCTAATTTTACTTTCGTTTCTTTTAATAATGCGTCCCAAGACAAACCTGGAGATGTAAAATAACGCGCTGGATCTAATTTATAGGTATCTAAACAAGTTGTTCTAAAATTTTCAAACACATCCGCTAATAATAAAGTATCAGATTGTAGAGTATAACATATGGTAATCTTTAAATGTTTTACAATTAAATTTTGTCCAGATAGTCTGCGCATGTTGTAGTCCTCGTTTGTTATGTCTTCATTATTTAAAATATTATAAAATTTCTCTTTTTAGGCAATTTTCATGATTAAATTTTGCTATATCATCCATCCAGTCGTATGGATAAATTCCTTTACGTTTTAGTAGCTGAAACTGTTCATCTTGATAATATTTGTATAAATTCTTTATTTCTAAATTTGATGCCAGTTTAGCTAGGGACGATGACATAAATCTAAAACTATCGAGGAATCTCAATTCCATGCTTGTTGAAATTGTTCCTTCATCAACTTTTATAAACTGACTGAAACTTATATAAGTTTCATCCGTTTGAGGAATTGCTTTTAATTCACCATCGGTACGTCCAAATTCTTTAACGAATAAATGAGCATCGTATTTAGATAAGTTGTGCATTATTATTGGAATAAATTTAGGATTTCTAATTTGTAAATTACAACTTCTGTGAGCAGGTCCTCTATATTCTCCTGTTAAATGATTATGGTCTCTTACTTTAAAATCGTTTTCTGTATATTCTCTTTTACATACATAACAACGATTAGCATTTTCATGATTCATTTTTTCTTCTGAAGTTAAATTCATTGGTTCGTTCATTTTCAATAATTCATAAATTCTTTTTGATTCTGAAATTAAATATTTAGGTGCTTCGTTTCCTTCATATATTTCGAGCTTTGAATATTCATCTACATCACATTTCGTATAACAACACCAGCTGTTTGGTTGATGTTTCTGTAAGTTAATGGTATAGGATTCATTAGGGTTTGGTTGACTCGTTTGTATCTTTTGTAAGGTGCTTTCAAAATCTGCATATATAACAAATGGATGTCTGAATTGTTTATAATACAGTTTAAATTGAACTTGACCTTCAGATAATTCCATTCTCACCGGTTTATGAATACTACATTCTGGTATATGATTATCTAATAATTCTTTTTTATAAAAACTATGCAAACAGAATCGACATGGATAAGTTTTCTCTTTATGCTTTTTTATCTATGAATGGACTCAAATGTTTCATCAGTAAATAATGTGTATTTTTATCATTTGATATTAAAAGTAAATCAACATGTTTAGTTTTCTCAACTTTTGTAATTCTTAAAGGATATAATATTTCTTTCTCATCTAGTCCAAATACGTTAACTGACACATCGTTCTGATTTTCAAATTTATTAATCTGATTTAGTTTAACTGGGAATTCTATTCCTTTCCAATTATAATTTTTAGATACTTCTTTTATTCTTGTTGATAATCTATGTAGATTACCTTCATCTAAACAATCAGATCTTGCTATGCACCATTTGAAACATTCATTATCATTTTTATTTTGAATATTAATCAATCCAAATTTTGGGTTCTTATATTTTGATGGAGTTTCAATATATGAAGAAGCTCTTAATGGTTTATATTTTGCTTTTTTTATTTCAGAATCTAAAAGTTTATTTATTATCCAGATTCTTCTTTTGTAAATTTACATATTTTTTCTTAAATTTTATTGATCATTTCATGAATAGTATCTTTTATTTGAGAATTATTTGTTATACTTGTCATGGAACCGCTATTAAACCAATTTTGAATCGTTTTTTTTCCTCCATCAGGTAAATATTTATAAAATTCAACAAGAGACAGTTTTAAATTTTCCCAATTTTGTTCTTCAATTTTTTTCTGAATTATACTTATCATATTATTAATATACAACCTCGGATCAATGATTTTTATATTGGTATAACAATATGCTTTAAAATTACCTTGAATTCCTTCTCGATAATTTTTATAATCACATTGCATTGAATTTTTTTGATGAATCTTACTTTTCTCGTGAATTTTAAGATTTAGAACTCTTTTATTACACATTGAGCATAATTTCTTTTTATCATCAAAATAATTCAAATTAAGCAATGATTGATTTATATTTTCACATGTTTATTACTTCTTATATGAATTTTAAAATTTTCAATTTTAGTATTAAAGATCTAACAATTTGTCATAATGTTATAGATTTTTTTTATTATAAGTCAATTTTGGATTTTGCTCATTCTCAGATCTTACCATTTTATTATAGATTTTTTTATTATAAATCAATTTTGGATTTTGCTCATTCTCAGATCTTACCATTTTATTATAGATTTTTTTATTATAAGTCAATTTTGGATTTTCGTTATTCTTGAATTTCATAATTTTTTCTAGTTTTGATTTTAAAATAGGGGCTAATTTTTCTTCTTAATTTTTTTATTTTTCTTGAAAAACGTTCTTTATCTAAAATTATAGAAGTTAGCTCATCGTTTGTTCTATCATAATTATCCATCTCAAAAATGTTATTATTTTGTGAAAAGGTGACTTTCTTTTTATTTTTGTTCATTTTTTATTTCCTTATTTATTATAGAAGAAATAAAAAAAATATTATATTTTCCTAAAACTCATCGAGTTCTTCAATTTTGCTCTCATGTAAATTTTCTCTATCTTTTATATTTTTTAAAATTACCTTTAATAATTATTTTATAATAAAGCTATCTTAAAAATAATATCAAATTCGAGTTCCTCGTACTCGAAAACTTATATATCAATATCTCACTTATCTTTCTATGTTAAATAGAGCCAAATATTTAGCATTTAAATTTTTTTAAAATATGAAAAAATCATTTAACATCCGTGGATTTTTATAAAACAAAATTTATGAACTTCCGTTTTTCAAAAATAAAAAGTCTTAGAAATGATAGCCTTCTAATTAATATATTTAAATGAAACTTGGTATATGATATTACTTTAATGAAACCTATAATTTTGATGTCATGTAAATTTTACCTTCCCTTATTATTATTATTTATTATTATTATTATTATTATTATTATTATTATTATTATTATTATTATTATTATTATTATTATTATTATTATTATTATTAGCAAAGCGAGGTCCTCTAGTTTTCCGCTCAAGAGCGGAAAAAATTCTTACAGAACATCTTTTAAAAAATCTTGTCTCTATGAGGACTTGATCTCGGGAACACTCGCATTAAAGTCCGCCTCTATAACCACTGAGCTATCAAGACTTTCAATAGTGACAATTTAAATCTTCTACAGTATATAAATTTATTAAATATTTTTCTTTAAATTAATATAACTTTGTTAATATTAATTTTAGAAAAAAAGTTGTATATATAAAAAACATAAAGAATATTAAGATCTATATTTTCGTTCTCAATAAAAATTTCCATCAAATGCATCTATCTTCAATAAAAGTGGTACTAAAAGTTTATTTTACATTTTACAAAATAATTTATAGATATCAAATATTTAGATCTTAATATTCTCTATATAATTGATTCTATAAGATTTTTACCAGTCTCATTTTTTATTCAATTTCTTTAAGGTTTTCCATCAAATTTTATTATAAATCAATTTTCAACTCCTTCTAAATTTCTTATTTAATAAGGAGTTGGGAAAAGTTAGAGTTCCAGGACACCTCCGAGCGAAATGAGAAGGTAGGCCTCGTAACAAAATTAAAAAAATATATATCACATCTTCACCGACCAAAACATCTTTCCAACTTCACTCCCGTAAACAAACCTTTACAAGTAGTATGTAAAACGGGGAGCGCTTCAGGACACCTCGAATGGGAAATGAGGGGTGGGCTTCGTAACAAAATTAAAAAATAAAATCTTTGGTAAAGTCACGCGTTTAATCGACGTAATATCTTCGATTTTTTAAAGGGCGTTTAATCGACGTAATATCTTCGATTTTTTAAAGGGGGTGGTCCGGTAGCCCGTTTTGTATATATATATATATATATATATATATATATATATATATATATATATATATATATATATATATATATATATATATATATATATATATATATATACATATATATTTATATATATGTATGTATATATCTCTCTCTCTCTCTCCTCTCTCTCTCTCTCTCACTCCTCTTTCTCTCTCCTCTCTCCTCTTTCTCATATATATATATATATATATATATATATACATATATATATATATATGAACATTATAAATACATGCACAAAGTAAAATTTAATCAATACTTATCACCTGCAATGCAATATCTCAAGACCAGCCTCCATAGGTTTGTCCCTCTCCACAACCAAATCCACAACTATCTTTTCTCTATTCCACACGGGTACAAACTTATATCAGATTATTACAGGTACTTACACTAATCTCGCATACAAATCTATTTGAATTGGTTATCCATCAATTTCACAGAGTTTTCATTTTCCAAAGCTATCCGTTAAATATGCAAGTACGCTCAGAAAACGTGCACTGGGACAAGCAATTGGATACACTAAACCAAACCCTCCATATGCAACATCCCTGGCACCCGGAACACATTACCATTTCAGGGGAATTACTTTGTCATCGCTATCACTTCTTCTCTGTATTTTCGTTTTACATAATGAGAATAGATTTCCACTGCGACACAAACTTTAAATCAATTCACCTCACACATTCTCCCTGCTTTTTTAGAAATCACCTCAACCTAGGCCAATATATCTTCTCTCTTTATCTAGCACGGGAACTCCTAGAATTCCTGAAACTACATACAAAAACTCCAACTTTTAATTCTTCATAACTCCCTAGCTTTCTATTGACTCTTAATCAATTATTACTTCGAATCTTTCTCCACCATATACTATTACTATATATATATATATATATATATATATACCTATACTATATATACTATATATATATATATATATATATATATATATATATATATATATATATATATATATATATCATTTCTATCTCTCTATACTCCCACCTTATGAACCTTTTTTTTTCGCTTAAATTTGTCGGTTGTCTTAAATTTCCCAAAAAGGACATTTCTCAAACAGAGTTTCTCTGGTACAAAACAAATTGGAAGAACATAAATTTCCTTTTTCATATGTTTAGTAAAACGTTCCCATGAACTTAAAATTTGTCCCCTTGGAACAAAACCTTTACTTTTTTTCTTCTCCTATTTAACTAAGATCCGATTTTCGGTTTTATACCCACGTGGTTGCTCTTCGAGAAACTTCTAAATAAAAGCCCTCCCACAAAAACATAGTTCCCTGGAAACTCAACTTCATATTGTGAAGTCATTTGTGGTTCAACTTACAAATCAAACGGAGGTTCTTTTTCCGGGAGTTAATAAATAATGAAAGATTGAAAAGATTGTTTTATTGACCTTGAACTCCACCTAGAAAACGTGGAAATATATAGATATATATAATTAATTGATTTAAAAAAAAAAAAAAAAGTGAACCCATCCAAGCCTGAAAGAAGAATACTAGAGACAATTTCGTACACAAAAATGTCATCAATTTTCTCTATCTTTTTTCCATTTCCAAATTGTATAACAAGAATAAAATAATCTTTCCCCTCTGTCAAAAAAAAAATTGGGAGAAACCGAAGGAAAGAAGCAAAGAAAGTGAAGAAAAAAAGGGAAGCAGAAGGAAGCGAAGGAAGCAAAGGAAGCGAAGGATGCAAGGGAAGGGAAGGGAAGGAAGGTATAAATCTCTTCTTAATAAGTTTAGTAGACAAATATAAAAATAAATGAATTTGAAGTGGTTTTAGTCCTTTACGAGAGAAAAGAAGTTCTTCTCCAAACAAAATACAATGGATACTTCTACGATGCTATTATTATTATTATTATTATTATTATTATTATTATTATTATTATTATTATTATTATTATTATTATTATTATTATTATTATTATTATTATTATTATTATTATTATTATTATTCATTATTATTATTATTAATGTTAGTATTATAATTAATATTAATGTGTAAATAAATAATATATACATGTAATATGTAAAAATAATAATAATAATAATATAATAATAATAATAATATATATATGTATGTATATAATATATATATATGCTAATATATATTATATATATATTTATGTATATTTATAAATAATTATATATATATATATATATATATATATATATATATATATATATATATATATATATATATATATATATATATATGTGTGTGTATATTATATATATATATATATATATATATATATATATATATATATATATATATACTATATATATATATATATATATATATATGTATGTGTGTGGTATGTAAACTAGCTCGTCTTCTTAGAACTGCCAGGGAGCGCATACATGGATCAGACTTCTGGGAAAATCTCAAAATAGCCTGTGTACCTTAACAAAAGTGATATTTATAACAATAGTTTTAACGTTTTGTTGGCAAGCGATAAATGTTTTTAACTTTAGTATTATAACCAATAAATAGAATATTTATTCTAAATTATCTCATTGGGAAATATTTTATCAATAATTTAAATTATAAATGGCTATTACTTGATAATTTAAATATATCTTTCAAATATAATTCTTATGCTAAAGTCAAATTAGTTTGCTTTAAAATAGTTTATGAAACATTTTATTTTTATATTTTGAAATTAAGTAAAGTTATATAGGTTTATCTCAAGAGAAGTTTATATTTCGATAATTTTTTAGTCTATGCTGAAAAAATTCGGAAATAATATGTAAATGCTTTAAAATTATCTGTAAGATTTGCAAATGTTTTGAATATAATAGACTTTAAACTTTAACTGATATTAAAATGATCGTAAACAACTGTAACTTCATGCTACCTTTAGTTCTACAATTGTGACTTCATTTAGTTGGAAGTCCCAACAGTAATACTAGTACGAAAAAAAGTTGCTACCAGATTTTAAGAAATTTACTAAGATGGAACGAACGCAAGTCTTACCAGGATGGTCAAGTACTCGAGGGCGACTACATTTGCAGCATTCTAGATGAAATATTGGTCTGTAAAATGGTAATTAATGGTAAAAAAATACAAAGAATGAATAGGATTTGTACCGGCTATTCAGTGAGTGAAGGGTAGCACAAGACTCTACTAAATAGCCGAACATTTATCCTAACCGCAACTATTCCTAACGCGCACACAATCGAGTACATGGAAATAGTGTGGCTAATAGAACTAAAAAAATAAAAAAAAGGGTCGTAATATTTATTACAGCACGCTAGAGGTGAAGCAACTTTCACCTTCTCAAATGCGATCATAATAAATAAATAAATAAATAAATAAATAAATAAATAAATAAATAAATGATATTGTAAGCGGTGTATAATATAAAAAACAATAAATGAAGAATGGTTGTTAGCTATCCCTAAATATATTACAATTTTTATAATATAAAAAATGATTCCTGTCAAATTGCTAGATATGAAATAAAAAAATAGAAAAGAGAAAACTAGAGAGATAGTTATTTTGGCGAGAATAATAAAACAATAAAAAATATGTTGGTTTTATAAAATCTCACCTGTGAACACGGGAAATCAATTACAGAGTCATACTGTGATCATTTGATGTACGATTTGTCAAAATAGCTATAATAATAATTTTAGTATTTATGACAAAACGTCAATGTTAAAAATAACATTAATAATAAATTGTTTATGTGAATAACATAAATATTTTTTTATGTTAAGTTCACATAACAATAATCTATATAGCATTCAGATAATAATAATAATAATAATAATAATAATAATAATAATAATAATAATAATAATAATAATAATAATAATAATAATAATAATAATAATAATAATAATAATAATAGTAATAACAATAGTAATTAATAATAATAATAATAATAATAATAATAATACTAATAGTTATAATAATAATAGTAATAATAATAATAATGAAAAGATGTGTGTGATGTGAGTAGTGATGTGTGTGGTGTGGTGATATTGATGGTGTGATGGTGATGTGTGTAGGTAAATTGATAAAATGTTGAATGAACGTGGTGATAATGACAATAATAATAAATAAATAAGAAAGATAATAATAATAAATAAATGGGACAAAATAAATAAGAGTAGATGTGTAAATAAATTGTTCCGTCCATCCTTCCTGTTCCTCCTCTTTTTGTATATATATACTCTCTCTCACTCATATATATATATATATATATATATATATACCTCACTATCAGAGTGCAAGATGTGAAAACTTTTACATTTATCACGCCACCAAATCATTAGATCTTTATCTGATTCCAAGGGTTTTCGTTTTTGATATTCTTCGATCAATGATAGATTGTCTTTTGACACCTCTGAACAAGGCTCTTCATCGCTGCTAGAAGCCAAAAGAACGTTCATGTATTCAAAGCAAAAGTTCTGCAAGATGTGAAAACTTTTACATTTATCACGCCACCAAATCATTAGATCTTTATCTGATTCCAAGGGTTTTCGTTTTTGATATTCTTCGATCAATGATAGATTGTCTTTTGACACCTCTGAACAAGGCTCTTCATCGCTGCTAGAAGCCAAAAGAACGTTCATGTATTCAAAGCAAAAGTTCTGCAAGATGTGAAAACTTTTACATTTATCACGCCACCAAATCATTAGATCTTTATCTGATTCCAAGGGTTTTCGTTTTTGATATTCTTCGATCAATGATAGATTGTCTTTTGACACCTCTGAACAAGGCTCTTCATCGCTGCTAAGCTATTTCGCACGATATTCTTCGATCAATGACCGTTGTCTTTTGACACATCTGAACAAGAATCTACATACGCTGGTAGAAGCTGAAAGAGCGTTCATGGTTAGCTAACAGATGGTAATTGTGTGTCTGTTTTTGTGATCTTTTGCTTTTTATTGGCTATTGATATTTTTTCCTCTAGCAGCATTTCATCAGCTAGGCATTATAAATTAATTCTAACCCTCCGTGAAACAAGTGGTTCAAGAAATTTGGTTTTGTATCTAGGATCCAGAAAAGCTGCTATTGCACATGCGCCATCGTTTTGCAGAGTTTGAAATCTATTATCTATCTCCAGCATGAGCGTTTCTCTTATCTTTGAAAGTCCCTTACTTTTAATAAATGGCATGTGCTGATTTCAGGAAATGATATTAGTTTTCCAAGATTGGCTCTAGTTCTTGAGATACAGGGTGTTCAAGATATACTTTATAAAAATATCTTTTTAATGCATATTTTACAGTAATATCGTTTTATTTCTTTTAAAGGGGCTTACTATATATACTTTATTTTTCTATTTTCAAGGAACACATTAGGTACTTCACGAGTACCGTTTCCATATTTATGTATTCTGCTACATCATGGTGAATATTGCCAGTAGAACCAAGCCTAAATATTACTAACTTTGTGGTCCTGAAAATTTATATCTAGCATGCTGCGGTAAATAACTGGGGGAGTCCAAGATAAGTCTTGGACTCCCCATATGGTCTGTAAAACGTGTGTCGAAATCTACGTCAGTGGAAAAATGGACGAAGAAAAGGTTTAAAATTTGGTGTGCCTTTGGTATGGCGGGAGCCAAAGAATCACCACAGTGACTGTTATTTTTGTTTGGTTAATGTGAAAGGTATCAATCGTTTAAAGAAACGTAAGAAATTTAAGGAGTTTCCGAGTTTGGAATCCCAGCAAGGCGACCTGTACCACACTCCGACTATGTCCCCATCCCAGTGTTCACTACACTTCCAGACCTGGCATTGTCTGATGAAGAAGATATCCAGGATTTGGTGTGCACACGTGCAGATAGTGGTGGTGAATATGAAAGTACTTCCACACAGCAACAGTTCTCCCAGGAGAGATCAATGATTTAGTACGAGTTAAGTCTCTCCAAGCAAGATTCGGAGCTTTAGCATCTAGACTAAGTGAAAGAACTGTTTCAAGGCCGAATGTAAAATAACTTTTCGGACCAAGAGAGGTAGTATTTTTTCCATATTTCATTGAAGAAGACCTAGTATACTGTAGGAACATCCCTGGACTCCTACTCCAAATGGGGTTACCTAAATACCGACCAGAAGATTGGCGATTGTTTATGGATAGTTCAACGAGAAGCTGTGTTTTATTGTACAATGGCAATAGTTATGCATCGATTCCAATAGGTCACTCAACAAAACTGAAAGAGGGATATGAAAATATAAGAATGATCTTGCAGAAGCTTAGATATAATGAACACCAGTGGTCTATATGCGTTGATTTGAAGATGGTCAACATCTTACTTAGGCAGCAAAACGGATATACTAAGTAAAGTACACTTGTTTCATATGCTTGTGGGATAGTAGGGCTAAAGAAGACCACTGGGAAAAGTTGTATGGCCTGCTAGGGGAAAATATGACTGTAGGTGCATCAAATATCATTAACGAACCACTGGTTGACAGGGGAAAAATTATTTTCCCACCACTCCACATCAAACTAGGACTGATGAAGCAATTTGTTAGGGCCCTAGACAAAGATGGTGAATGTTTCAAATATATTTGCAGATTTTTTCCAGGGTTGAGTATGGAGAAACTCAAAGCTGGAATCTTTAGCGGCCCTCAAATTCGCCAAATCATCAAGGATAACAATTTCATAAATTCCATGACTGATATTGAGCATCTGCCTGGAAAAGTTTTGTCTTACTCATTATATATATATTGGGCAATATAAATCTGCCAACTATGTAGAACTCGTACAGAAAATGCTTTCAGACTTCAAAAATTTGAATGCTAATATGAGCATAAAAGGATATTATAGTGAGGAACAAGGGGAGAGGTTTCAGGATAATCTAGGATGTTATAGGGAGGAACAAGGGGAGAGGTTCCATCAAGATATCAAGGTGATGGAAGAAAGATACCAAGGAAGATGGGATACACACATGATGGCAGACTATTGTTGGAGCCTTCAACGTGATTGTCCACATTCTGCACACAGAAGACAATCATATAGACAGCGATTTGTAATGCATTAATTGTGATTTCATTGTACTGAATTGAATGTTTTGACCTATTAGCATTTTATGTACTTACTCATTAACAATTTGATATATATCTTTCGTGTTTTGTTTTTTTGTGAGTTACGTTACAACCTAACATAAATTGTTATTAATGTATTTTTGTGACCACCCTGTATCTCAAAAACTAGAGCTAATCTAGGAAAACGGAGGTCATATTCGGAATCAGGGCAACAAGTTACTTATAAAATGACCTTCAAATGTTTTGCCGCAAAATCTTTGTTGGCCAGTGTTATCTATCTTCAGCATGAGCGTTTGTTTCTCTTATCTTTGAAAGTCCCTTACTTTTAATAGCAGTATTTAGTGCAACTTTCATAGTTGCAGCTAGAGGAATCACGTCTGACAAACTAAAATTTTCTTAGCTAATAGTCTTAGTTACCTCTTCAAATAGTTTAAGAAGAGTGATGTTATTACCTAAAATCACATTATCATCACCTGTCAGGACTTTCACATTTGTGTTGTACAAAGCTTAAAGGCAGACGGCTTTATATATTTTTCTCATCCTCTCAAACATATATGAACTACTATTCCAACGAGTCTGAACATCTTGCGTTACAGAAAGTTGGGAAACATTTTTCCTCGACTGTATATTTTTAAGATCATTTTGAGCTGCAATTGAGTGATTGAAGTGCGCAGGAATTAACCAACACTTTGCTAGTAACTCTGATACACACCTCTGAGAGATGATGACATTCTTAACTACTAACTATATCTGATGTGCAAAGCAGTTAACATTTTTCCCTTTTGTCAAATTAAGTACTCTTTTTATTTTAGTAGCTGCATTTCTAACTACACAGTGCACTTGATTTAACGAAATGTTCCACTTATTCAGCATTTCCTTAAACTATATTCCAAGATAATCCTCTGTATGGATTTCTGAAATTGGTTGTGCAAATAGCACAAAGTGCTGCCTTTGGAAATTGTCACAAAATTGCATGACCAAGAGTGAGTGATAAAAGAGAGGCTGGAACGAACCAGGATTAATATGGTGGGCCGGATGGGCTGCATTCATCGACGGATAGTTCGGTGACGACATATACCCATGTTCCACATATCAGTTCTCTGACAGTTTGGGTCTTTCAGGGGAAAGACATTCCTCAAATTAACGGATGTTATCATCAAGGTGAATTGATAATCGTATAATTCAAGTGTGCTGAACCATCAGACGAATGCTTGTATCAGAAACACTAAGTTGGTTTAGTTTTCTCGCGAGGATCATTGCATGCAGCTGGTTGAACAAACTGGGCGACCTAACTTTGCTGGTTTCTGGTGTTTATTATGGTTGGAACAGGACCTCATTCAATCGAGGGAAGATTTAGTGACAAACGTATGTTTGGCATGCCGAGAACTCCTCAGATTTCTTCTTTGAGAACCGCGTGGTTTGTGTTTATACCTATTTAAATGTTTATAAATAGGTTCATTGTGTAAAAAGGTGCCTGGCTGCAAGCTCAGAATAAAAGCAAGGCTGAGGACACAGGCTGATCCCTAAACTACAAGGCCTCAATTGAACATGGATCGAACCGTGCCATGCCGTGCCGCCTGTTCATATGACGCCGCTGTCGTTTATGCCATATATGCCATGATGCTCGCCAGGTGTCAGGGAGTCGCCACTCGTTGGTTGGTGCTCATATTAAGGATCTCCATGATCATTCAGTGCTCACCAGTTGCCCTTCTGCGTTCTTGTCCGACTCGTCCTCCAGACAACATCTTACAGACCTGCCCATATTATGCCATATCCACCAGGTCTTCTGAACAATGTTACCTGGTTTAATCCCTATCCCCATGCTAAAATGATAAAATTTGATCAGTTTTCAAAAGAAAGATCATTTGGAATTAATAATTTTAGATAAAAAGATGTCATACGTAGGAGGAGAAACAAGAGGCAAATGAACAGTTTGGAAGGAGGATGTATGGGGACTTAAAGGGAATAGGAGGCTCTTCTGGAAGGAAGCGTAAAGGTTAAGAATAAGAATAAAGGAAATCTGCTTAAATAATGAATAGGGATGGTGCTTTAACTTTAAGAAAATGGATGTGAGGGTGTGGAACACTTTGAAAATCATAACGTGGTAGTAATGAAAGAGGTGATAATGAAAAGTAACTAGTTGATAGATTACAAGAATAGTTAATTAGGGATGAGTCGTGGTTAAAGGAAGAGTAATGGGTAGAGTGAGAAAGTTCAAGAATGATAAATCTTCAGGTATGGGTAGAATTACTGGTGAAATGATGATCAAGGCGTAGGCGAGATGGTGATTGATTGGATTTGGAAGTTGTGTAATAAAGCTTTTATGGAGGGTATAGTTCCGAGGGATTAGAGAAAAGGCAATATGTGCAACTATATAAGAGGGTAAGAGATAGGAGTAGCTTCTTAGGAATTATAGGGGTGGTTTTGTGTTGTAGGGAATATATTGCTGGTATTTTGATCGAAAAAGTGCGTAAAGTGACTGAAGGACTGATTGGGAAAAACAAGATGCGTTCAGAAGTGGTAAAGGATGTGTGAATCAAATCTTTACATTGAAACAGATGATTGAAAAAAAGAGGGAAAGAAAGAAAAAAAATGTATCTGGTTTTATGGATTTACAACTGGCGTATGATAGAGTTAATAAAAGGAAGCTCTATTGCAGGTGTTAGTTATATATTATGGTGTTGGTGGTAGGCTTCTGAATGGAATCAAAAGTATGTATGACGATAATAAAGAAGCGTGTGTAAGAATAAAGGAAGTCGAAAGTGATAATATTAATAGCGGGTGAGGCAGGGATGTATTATGTCTCCTTGATTAATTACATTCAATTTGTATATGGATGGGGGGATGAAAGAATTAAGAGGGGGGGGTGGCAGGGGATGAATTGTTAGAATGATGGAGAATGGAAAGACTGGAGGCACCTAAGCATGTCTGGATGGTTGGTTTGTGGGGGCGAATCTGAAAAAAGAGCTTGAGAGGATTGGTAGAGATAGTTGGCAGGGTGTGTAAAAGGAGGGGTTTGAAAGTAAACGTAGACAATAGTAAGATTATACTTGTAAGTGAAGGCAGCTCTCGATGTGAAGTTATGTTCGATGGTGAGCAGCTGGAACAAGTGTCTGAGTTTAAATATTTAGGATATATGTTGGATGAAAAGGGAACGGATGATGCAGAGTGTAGTAGGAAAGTTGTAAATGGCCGGAAGGTGGCTGGTGCAATTAAATCGTTGGTGGATGTTAAGCGACTAAGTCTTGAGTGCACTAGGGTCTAAAATGAGGGTATGTTGTTACATGTGTTAAGGTGTAGTAGTGAGACTATGGTCTGAGAATAAGAGGTGATATAGATCTAAAGTACATTGTGTTTAGATGGACAATCTTATGGGCGTGTTAGGTGTGAGAAGAATTGATAAAATGAGAAATATTAGAGAGTTGTTGGTGTGAAGAAAGGGGTAAATAAGAGAATAAATGAAAGTACGTGGAGATTAGTTTGATCATGTGTAAAGGAAGGATGATAGTCGTTTGGTTAAGCGGATGTATAGTGGTGAATGTGCTGAGAATCGACCGGCTGGGAGACCGAAGAAAAATTGGATTGAGTCAGTAAAGGAATGCCTGGAAGGGAGAAATGTGAGTTTGGCAGGGCGAGAGAAGGGTGCATAATAGGATTGAATGGCAAGGGGTTTGTGAGTGGGTGTGGTTGTGGCCCACTTTGGGCAAGGGATGAACTTACATTAACGGGAGAAATGTCATGGTTTAAATCTATCAAACTCCTGGGCCCGTGGGCCTAACTATGGCAAGGGGCTCCTGGGCTTTCATTCCATCCATATTCCACATACACCCTGCTTAATCTTAAAATCCACGTCAGATAAATGGAATAATCTCTCTCTATTATATATATATATATATATATATATATATATATATACTCTCTTTCTCTCTCTTTCTCATATCTGTATATATATATCTATATACATTATCTTTATATGTTTATCTATGTATATATTGGGTGGGTTAAATATATATATATATATATATATATATATATACTACTATATATATATATATATATATATATATAATAATACAAATCTATATATATATATATATATATATATATATATATATATATATATATATATATATATATATATATATATATATATATATATATATATATATATATATATATATATATACAGTGTAAAGTAAATAAGAAATATTTTGTTCCTTAGATCCTTTGTAAGAGTTTTATAACAATCTAAGTTGCCTGAACATCAAAACTTTCCTTTGATGGTTTTATAAATAATGATCTTATACATTTTCTCGAACGTGCAATTTCAATCATTTAATCTCTTGCGATTCGACTTTCAATTAATTGAATAAAAAAAAAAAGATTTTATTGATAAGAAGAGTTTATTCATCAACTTTTAAATTAGATTTGGATTGAGAAAGAGCGTTGAATGAAATTGAAAGGAGTCAGAAAATGCCGTATCGAGAAATCGATCAATAAATCAATCCCGTCAGCTTCGATCGGAGCCTCGATGACGCCGATCGACATCGTCGACTCCGCCAGGCCGGCGATCGATCGATCGCTGGCGCTGAGGCGGCCATGGCCGACGACGGCCGATAAACCCGCCGGTCGTCGACCGAGTATCGTCGGCGAAGTCGACGTCGATCGACGACATCGATCGACGTCGACGTCGACGTTAGGTCGAGATCACGCACAGCGAGCCTCGAAGGGGATAAATCACATCCCATCATCAAGATCGATCACGTCAGGATTGTTCTCAATCCGATTGAACAAGATAAATAAAAATGTCGTAATCAAAAAAAAAAAAAAAAAAATAATAATAAAAAATAATAATAATAATAATAATAATAATAATAATATAATAATAATAATAATAATAATAATAATAATAAAAATAATCGTATATTTATATTGAATATATTGTACAATATGAAAAGAATTGAAAGAAATTTTATTTTTAGGTCACTTGAAAAGCTTGAAGAATTCTTGTCTTCAAATTAAGATCTTCAAATTTGACGAGTGAAAAATTTAGTTGAGAGTAATTTTTTTTTTTATTTTATTGATTTAAATTAGTTTATATTCTTTTTTTTTTTTTTTTTTTTGTTCATTTAAAATCTACACCCCCATTTATTTTTCCATTTCGAGAGAGAAAATAGGTGGTCAATTTTGAGGTAACTAATACTAAAGTTTTTTTTTGGTCTTTTAAAGATATTAATAATCATTTGATTTTTTTTTCATCGTCTTTTGGGCATTGACTTTCCAATCACGATTTAATTAAGGACTCTTACCTAAGAAGAAGCGAAAAAAGAAGAATTTGAAGCAAAATATAAGAAAGGAAAAAAATAAAAGCACGAGGCAATTAGTGAAAAGCTTCTTAAAATTTTTTGAAGTTTCACAAAAAATCGCAAATTTTAGTAATTATGGAAGGATATTTTGACTAATTTTCGGTCTGTCTTAATTATCTTAAAAATGTATTAAAATATATTTATGTACAAAAATAATTTTTGATATGATAAATTCAATAAAATTATTGCTTGTATAAAGTATTGTCTACATACACGCACCCATTTATATATATATATATATATATATATATATATATATATATATATATATATATATATATATATATATATATATATATATATATATATATATATATATATATATATATGTGTGTGGATATATTATATAAAAAAATATATATATATATATATATATATATATATATATATATATATATATATATATATATATATATATATATATATATATATATATATATATATATATATATAAATATATATATATATATATATATATATATATATATATATATTAGGGATGACCAAAAATATCTATATATCGAAATATATATATTTTGGCTCTATATATCGATATTTTGGACGATATTTTCTTAGGCGATATCGATATTTCCGATATTTTCTTAATAATGAAACCGATAATGCTCAAAATTTTTCTAAGGCCGGAAAAAAAATAAATCTTTATCCCCCTCTCCCGACACCCTGGAAATTTATGAAACTCTCTTTTTCTATTTATATTTCAGTTTCTTCGTTCGTCCCCCAATGCAGTGTATAAAATAAACTGAAAATTGGGGTTTTAGATTTTTCGTCTTTTCGGGAACCAAAAATAGGGAGAGGGGGGGATCGACATGGCACATACGACATAGTCAAATTGTCTTCTGAGTATTCACTAATCACTATTCAGTTATTCAGTGGCAAGACTTTGCAGTCCACTCGAGATCAGCCTGATCCTGATTTACGTGTAGCTCTATGGAGTGTGTTCAGTGTCAGTGTGGACGAAGATAATCCTAGCAGAAATCTAATACCGAAACAGGACTCCTGTGAGCTGGTTTTAAGTTAACATACCGAGTACCGACTAGTTTAATCATCTACTGGCGATTACGATTGTTTTGCTTAAATATGTAATTAACTAAATTAACGATTTTATAATGGCCATTACTAAAAGTTAGTATTTGGGGGGTACATCACTAAAGCTTTTCTTATGATAAAAACTTATTAAATATTATTTCATTTTAATACTAAAATTTAATAGATTTTCTTAAGATCCAGACTTCCAGAGTCGTCCAAGTATCAGTTGTCTACCATCCAATTTAAATTAATTTCGTTGTTAGAATCAATATTTATTTTGTACTTAAATAGAAATCATTTTGAAGATTCCTAGCTTCATTAATACTTAATAGCTATTTTTTCATTTTTAATACGAAAAAAAGGTGATTTTTATGATTATTGATTAATTTTCTAGTGAAACGGATTTTCTTATTTAATTTATTCACTCGTCCACAAAAAGTCAAAAACACCCCCAGTTCCTCAAGATCCAACATCAAGCACAACTTCAGTCTTCAACCTCTTGGAGTTGGAAACTTGAAAGTTGGAAGACCTGAAGAGTGAAGATCCTTTTTCCATTTCTACCACTTTTTCTTCTGTACATACGTCTGCTTCATATTTATAAATTAAGCCTTTCTCTCTCTCTCTCTCTCTCTCTCTCTCTCTCTCTCTCTCTCTCTCTCTCTCTATATATATATATATATATATATATATATATATATATATATATATATATATCTTTATATATAAATATATATATATATATATATATATATATATATATATATATATATATATATATATATATATAGTTAGGTTAGTATTAAACCGTAATACTGTAAAATACCTAACAACTGCTCATTGTTTAAGAATGCAAATAAATCTGTTAACAACATCATTTCTGCCGTTGTAAAATAAAAAACATCGTACATCCCTAAAACTTTGTTATTTATTTATTTTTTTTATTTTATGTTAGTTTTAATTTATTTTGTACTTTTCATAACTGAAATTTGCCCCTGATTCCAAAAATGTATTCAATTTTAGTGTAGCTATCGTTGTTTTTTAACTATGTGCGTCGCTTAATCTGGAGGATATATATATATATATATATATATATATATGCTTTCTCATATTCTTCCATCCATCCTTCCTCCATCCTTCCTCCATCCTCCTTCTTCCATCTCAAACATCCTCTCTCTCTCTCTCTCTCTCTCTCTCTCCTCTTTCTTTCTCGTGTATGTATGTGTGTGTGTATGTAATAGTTTCATGTAGTGTGTGTGTGTGTGCTTGTGTGTGTGTGTATGTGTGTGTGTGTGTGTGTGTGCAGGTGTGTGTGTGTGTGTGTGTGTGTGTGTGTGTGTGTGTGTGTGTGTGTGTGTGTGTGTGTGTGTGTGGATGTATATATATATATATATATATATATATATATATATATATATATATATATATATATATATATATATATATATATATATATATATATATATATAGATTTATAAAAAAATCCGTTCTTCAAAATCAAATTAGTTCTGATAAATATTTTGCTTTATTTATCAAAAATGTAAACAAAGATGCGAATAACAAAAGCACAAAAAAAAGAAATGAAAAAAAAGGAAATCGAGTAAAGATCAAAATACAGAAGAAGCAACATGAACAAAGACAATGTCACAAAATTATAAACAAAAAAAAAAGAGCATAGATAAAAATAACAGCGACAACAACAACAACAACAACAACAACAACAACATTAAATATCAAGTGAATTTTTTATTCTTCTTCATAAATTCTTTTCTGGAAGCTTCAAGATTCCGGATTCCATTCCATTCCATTCCATTCCATTCCATTCCATTCCATTCCATTCCATTCCATTCCATTCCATTCCATTCCATTCCATTCCATTCCATTCCATTCCATTCCATTCCATTCCATTCCATTCCATTCCATTCCATTCCATTCCATTCCATTCCATTCCATTCCATTCCATTCCATTCCATTCCATTCCATTCCATTCCATTCCATTCCATTCCATTCCATTCCATTATTATTCCATTATTATTCCATTATTCCATTCCATTCCATTCCATTCCATTCCATTCCATTCCATTCCATTCCATTCCATTCCATTCCATTCCATTCCATTCCATTCCATTCCATTCCATTCCATTCCATTCCATTCCATTCCATTCCATTCCTTCCATTCCATTATTCCATTCCATTCCATTATTCCATTATTATTATTATTATTATTTATTTATTATTATTATTATTATTATTATTATTATTATTATTATTATTATTATTATTATTATTATTATTATTATTATTATTATTATTATTATTATTATTATTATTATTATTATTATTATTAATATTATCATGAGAGACAAACCCTAGTGGAACATCAGTTGCGAGCTTTTCTCCCCGACTGAGACTCATTTCTCATCCACATCACAGACTTTGAGGTAAAAGGTAATTTGGATTAAAAGCAAAAATGTGATGTTCATGCTATGCCCAACCGCATCCTCCATTTCGCTGCCGATAAAATGGCCACCCTTTAAAACACTTGTTCAATGAGTCATTTGACAGGAATTTTTTCAAATATTTTCAAGACATCAAAAGAAGTGATCCAAAAACCTAAAGGGAGATATATCCCTAGCAAAATTACAGACCAATAGCTTTCACAAAATGCGATTAGTAAAATATTTGAAAATAATTTTCAATCTGATAACAGAATATTTTATATCAAACAACATTCTCAGTGATTCACAGTTTGGATTTAGAAAAGGACGCTCAACTGCTGATCCCCTCATTTGCTTAACCTAAAACTTTACAGAAATATAGAAAATAAAGACTCCTCCCTGCCATTATTGTTAGATTTCACAAAAGCTTTTGACATGATTGATCATGACATACTACTAAGCAAAATTAACAAAATGGGTTTTGAAGGAACAAACTTACAATGGTTTAAAAGCTACTTAAAGGAGAGATCTCAATACGTAAAACTAAATGAAACTAATTCAGCCACGCTTCAAACATCAACCAGCGTACCCCAGGGCTCATCTTGGACCATTTCTATTTACCCTATATACAAATGATCTGTTCAACTCTCATGACACTTTTTCAGTATCATTTGCTGACATCCATATTAATAAATGACAAAGATGCCTAGTCTCTATCTCGTAAAGGTAGACACATTAACAAAATAATGAAATGGATAGATGCTAATAAAGCTTTCTTTAAATTTAAGTAAAGCATCTTACATTATTTTAGCAACAATCAAATTAACGATTTAAATATTAAAATTAACAATGTAGAACTGAGATGAAATTACAAATGCTAAATAGGAATAGCAATCGATGAAAGCGTTTAAGATCCTTATTAACAACCTAGTTAGCAGACTGTCGAGATACATGTATTTGCTAATAAAATTAAAAAAATATTGTACCTCTTTCCATTCTTAGAAAAATTTACTATGCACTAATACACCCCACTTACTTTACTGTCTTCCTATCTACGGTACCACAAGTAACTCGGTAATCCACCCTGTAATTGTAATCCAAAAGCAATTTATTCGCCTCATTAGCAAAACAAAGGACTTTTACAGCCCTACTCAACCATTATTCAAAAACCTAAAGATATTGCAGTTTAAAGACTTGCTAAATATATCCCTCCTGAAAGAGATACATAAAATTATCCATAACAATGCATGTGAATTCTTGCTAGCAAATTTTCATTTAAACCAAGCAAGGCGCAAAGCAAATCAAATAAATCTAAGAAATAATACTTACATAAACCCACCCTTCTGTAGACTAAAAAAGCCACTCAAAGTGTCAGCTACAAAGCAGCTAAACTTTACAATTCAATGCCACAAAACATCAAAACCAAAAACTCTACCAAATCTTTTGCTAAAAAAATAAAAACGTATCATCTAAAAATATTAATAATAACTAACTCAACGATTAAACCTATGTAAAAGCTAGCTATTATTATTATTATTATTATTATTATTATTATTATTTTATTATTATTATTATTGTTATTATTATTATTATTATTATTATTATTATTATTATTATTATTATTATTATTATTATTATTATTATTATTATTATTATTATTATTATTATTATTATTATTATTATTATTATTATTATTATTATTATTATTATTATCATTATTATATATATATATATATATATATATATATATATATATATATATATATATATATATATATCTTCTATGTTAACTAGAAATATATGTATATAAAAATAATATATCCCTATCTAAATATGTTACATATGAAATATATGTATATATATATGTATATATGTATGTATATATGTATATAATATATATATATATGTATATATATATATGTAATATGTATATGTATGTATATATGTATGTATGTATGTATAACCATGCTCAACCATATATATATGTAACTAATAAAAGCTAATAATAACATGTATGTTGTGTATGTGTGTGTGTGTGTGTGTGTGTGTGTGTGTGTTTTTGTGTGTGTGTGTGTGTGTGTGTGTAGAATCTCTTAAATATATATATATATGTATGTAAAAAAAAATGTATGTATGTATGGGATTTTATAAAAAAAATCCAGGTTCTTCAAAGTCAAATTGAGTTCCTGATAAAATATTTTGCTTTGTTATCAAAATGTAAGCTCAAAGATGCAGAACAAAGCACAAAAAAAAATGAAAAAAAGGAAGTGAGTGAGATCAAAATGGAAACAACATGAACAAGACAATCATGCAAAATTATAAATAAAAAACAAGGAGCATAGATATTCCATTCCATTCCATTCCATTCCATTCCATTCCATTCCATTCCATTCCATTCCATTCCATTCCATTCCATTCCATTCCATTCCATTCCATTCCATTCCATCCATTCCATTCCATTCCATTCCATTCCATTCCATTCCATTCCATTCCATTCCATTCCATTCCATTCCATTCCATTCCATTCCATTCCATTCCATTCCATTCCATTCCATTCCATTCCATTCCATTCCATTCCATTCCATTCCATTCCATTCCATTCCATTCCATTCCATTCCATTCCATTCCATTATTCCATTATTCCATTATTATTATTATTATTCCATTATTATTATTCCATTCCATTATTATTATTCCATTATTATCAATATTCCATTATTGTTATTATTATTCCATTATTCCATTATTCCATTATTCCATTCCATTCATTATTATTCCATTATTGTTATTTATTATTTATTCCATTCCATTCCATTCCATTCCATTCCATTCCATTCCATTCCATTCCATTCCATTCCATTCCATTCCATTCCATTCCATTCCATTCCATTCCATTCCATTCCATTCCATTCCATTCCATTCCATTCCATTCCATTCCATTCCATTCCATTCCATTCCATTCCATTCCATTCCATTCCATTCCATTCCATTCCATTCCATTCCATTCCATTCCATTCCATTCCATTCCATTCCATTCCATTCCATTCCATTCCATTCCATTCCATTCCATTCCATTCCATTCCATTCCATTCCATTCCATTCCATTCCATTCCATTCCATTCCATTCCATTCCATTCCATTTCCATTTTCTCCATTCCATTCCATTCCATTCCATTCCATTCCATTCCATTCCATTCCATTCCATTCCATTCCATTCCATTCCATTCCATTCCATTCCATTCCATTCCATTCCATTCCATTCCATTCCATTCCATTCCATTCCATTCCATTCCATTCCATTCCATTCCATTCCATTCCATTCCATTCCATTCCATTCCATTCCATTCCATTCCATTCCATTCCATTCCATTCCATTCCATTCCATTCCATTCCATTCCATTCCATTCCATTCCATTCCATTCCATTCCATTCCATTCCATTCCATTCCATTCCATTCCATTCCATTCCATTCCATTCCATTCCATTCCATTCCATTCCATTCCATTCCATTCCATTCCATTCCATTCCATTCCATTCCATTCCATTCCATTCCATTCCATTCCATTCCATTCCATTCCATTCCATTCCATTCCATTCCATTCCATTCCATTCCATTCCATTCCATTCCATTCCATTCCATTCCATTCCATTCCATTCCATTCCATTCCATTCCATTCCATTCCATTCCATTCCATTCCATTCCATTCCATTCCATTCCATTCCATTCCATTCCATTCCATTCCATTCCATTCCATTCCATTCCATTCCATTCCATTCCATTCCATTCCATTCCATTCCATTCCATTCCATTCCATTCCATTCCATTCCATTCCATTCCATTCCATTCCATTCCATTCCATTCCATTCCATTCCATTCCATTCCATTCCATTCCATTCCATTCCATTCCATTCCATTCCATTCCATTCCATTCCATTCCATTCCATTCCATTCCATTCCATTCCATTCCATTCCATTCCATTCCATTCCATTCCATTCCATTCCATTCCATTCCATTCCATTCCATTCCATTCCATTCCATTCCATTCCATTCCATTCCATTCCATTCCATTCCATTCCATTCCATTCCATTCCATTCCATTCCATTCCATTCCATTCCATTCCATTCCATTCCATTCCATTCCATTCCATTCCATTCCATTCCATTCCATTCCATTCCATTCCATTCCATTCCATTCCATTCCATTCCATTCCATTCCATTCCATTCCATTCCATTCCATTCCATTCCATTCCATTTTTCATTTTCATTTAATACAATTCTTGAATAAAACAAAATAATTGCCTTCTGAAATGATCAGGGCTGGATTTCGCTCACGGTGTGGACATTTTCAAAGGGAAATGAGCTATTTTACATGAACAGAAGCAAAATTAGTAAGAAAAAACTCCTCCTGGCAGACATCATGGTGTAATTATTTTTTGAAAAATTCAAAATAGTTTTTTAGATACAGAAATTTATTTAGAGAGGTGTCGAACTAAAAAAAATCAATTCCAGTCAAAATTGCAATTCCAGGTTTAGGATCAAAAAATGTTTTATTTATAATTATAGAAAATCTAATTTTTTTTTTCAACCTCTAGCTCATTCTTCGGATTTTACTCAGTCAAATAAATGGAGCCGGAACCGAAGCCGGATCCGGATCCGGAGCCGGAGCCGGAGCCGGAGCCGGAGCTGGGTATATTTTTCATGAAATAATTTTTTTAGATGAAAAATTTATTGGCAGAAGATGTGCTGAACAATTTTCAAATAGTACAGAATCCTTAGTCAGAGCCGGATCCGAAGTCAGAAACCGGAGCCAGGTCGAGTCGGGCAGGCCAGGCTGGGCTGGGAGGCGGAGCCGGGCCGGAGCCGGAGCCGGAGTATGATTTTTTTTCGAAGAATATTTTTTAGAAGATCTGCTGAACAATTTACAAATAGTGCAGAAACCTTATTCGGATCCGGAGCTGAAGCCGAAGTTGGAGCTGGAGCTGGAGCTGGAGCCGAAGCCGGAGCCGGATCCTGGGTATGATTTTTTTTCTAAAAATATATTTTTAGGTGAAAAATTTAATGCCAGAAGACGTACTGAACAATTTTCAAATAGTACAGAAACCTTAGTCAGATCCGGAGCCGAAGGTGAAGTCGGAGCCGGAGCCTGGGTATGAATTTTTTTCAAAAAATATTTTTAGGTGAAAAATTTAATGCCAGAAGACGTACTGAACATTTTCAAATAGTGCAGAATCATAGTCGGATCGGATCCAGGATCCGGAGCCGGAGTCGAAGTGGGAGCCGAAGTCAGAGCCGGTGCCGTAGTTTGATTTTTTTTCGAAAAAAAATTTTTTAGGTGAAAAATTTATTGCCAGAAGAAGTGCTGAACAATTTTCAAATAGTGCAGAAACCTTAGTTGGATCCGGATCCGGAGTCGGAGCCGGATTCTGGGTATAAAATTTTTTTTTTTAAGAAAATTTTTTTTTTTTTTTTTTTTTTTTTTAGATGAAAAAATTTGTTGCCCAGAGGAGCCGTTTCTGAACCAGGTTTCAAATGAGTGCAGAATCCTTAGTCGGATCCGGATCCGGAGTCGGAGCCGGAGTCGGAGCCCGAGTCGAAGTCGGAGCCAGAGTCAGAGCCGGTGCAATAGTATAAATTTTTTTCAGAGAGTGTTTTTGTGAAAAGAAATTTATTGCCAGAAGTCGTGCTAAACAATTTTCAAATGGTGCAGAAACCTTACTCCAGATCCGGGCCGAGAAGGTGAAGTGGAGCCGAAGGTGAAGTTGGAGCCGGAGCCGGAGCCGGAGCCGGAACCTGGGTATGAATTTTTTAAAAAAATATTTTTTTAGGTGAAAAATTTAATGCCAGAAGACACTGAACAATTTTCAAATAGTGCAGGAAACTTTGATGGATCGGATCCGGATTCGGAGACAGATCCTGGGTATAAAATTTTAAGAAAAAATTTTCTTAGATGAAAATTTATTGCCAGAAGACTTGCTGAACAATTTTCAAATAGTGCAGAATCCTTAATCGGATCCGGATTTGGAGTCGGAGTCGGAGCCAGAGTATGATTTTTTGGAAAAATATTTTTTTAGGTGAAAATTTTATTGATAGAAGACGTGCTGAACCTTTCAAATGGTTCAGAAACCTTAGTCGGTCGGAGCAGGAGCCGGAGTCGGAACCGGATCCTGGGTATGAATTTTTTTAAAACAAATATTTTTGGGGTGGCACATGCCAGAACACGTACTGAACAATTTTCAAATGGTTCAGAAACCTTAGTCAGATCCGGAGCCGAAAGTGAAATCGGGCTGGAGTAGGAGGCAGGCTGGAATTAGGCCAGGACGCAGGCATTTTCAAAAAATATTTTAGAGTGAAAATTTTAATGCCAGAAAACGTACTGAACAAATTTCAAATAGTGCAGAAACCTTAGTCGGGTCCGGATCCGGATCCAGATTCGGAGCCTTATCCTTGGTATAAATTTTTTCAAGAGATAATTTTCTTAGATGAATAATTTATTCCAGAAGACTTGCTGAACAATTTTCAAATAGTGCAGAATCCTTAATCGGATCCGGATTCGGAGCCGGAGCCAGAGTCGAAGTCGGAGCCGGAGTATGATTTTTTTAGAAAAATATTTTTTTTTGTGAAAAATTTATTGATAGAAGAAGTGCTGAACAATTTTCAAATAGTGCAGAAACCTTAGTCAGATCCGAAGCCAAAGCTGAACTCAGAGCCGGTGTCGGAGCCGGAGTTGGAGCCGGAGCCAGAGCCGGATCCTGGGTATTAATTTCTTTCAAAAAATATCTTTTTAGGCGAAAATGTATTGCCAGAAGACGTGTTGAACAATTTTCAATTAGTACAGAAACCTTAGTCGGATCCGGAGCCGGGTCCTGGGTATGAATTTTTTTAAGAAATATTTTTTTAGGTGAAAAATTTATTGAAAGAAGATGTGCTGAACAATTTTCAAATAGTGCAGGAACCTTTGATGGATCCGGATCCGGATCCGGAGCCGGATCTTGCTTATAAATATTTTTCAGTTGAAAAATGTATTGCCAGAAGACTTGCTGACTAATTTTCAAATAGTTCAAAAACCTTAGTCGGATCCGGATCCGGAGTCGGAACCGGAGCCGGAGTTAGAGCCGGATCCTGTTTATAAATTTTTTCAGAAAATTTTTTTAATGAAAAAAAATTTATTGCCGGAAGACGTGCTAAACAATTTTCAAATAGTGCAGAAACCTTAGTCGGATCCAGCGCCGGATCTGGAGCCGCAGCCGGAATATGAAACGGAACCGGATTCTTGGCGCTAAATTTTTTAAAAAAATATTTTTGTACGTGAAAAATTTACTGAGTACTGCACAACTCTCAAACAGTGCAGAAATATATAATAGTCGGAGGTAGAGCCAGGAGCCGGAGAAAAATATTCTTTTTCTTTTGGGTTAATAAAGAAATATCAAAAGGCTTGAATTGATTCAAATTTAGGAATACATATATAGATATATATTTATATATATCATATATGCTCTTATATATATATATATATATATATATATGCTTTCTCTACTCTCTATATATATATATATAATAATAATATACCATATATATATAACCATATATATATGTATATATATATATATATATATATATATATATATATGTAATAGCAAGGAAATCTATATGTAATAATGTGTGTGTGTGGATGTGTGTGTGTGTGTGTGTGTGGTGTGTGTGTGTGTGTGTGTGTGTGTGTGTGTGTGGTTCGGGTTGTGGAGAATCAGAGCTAGTTTGAGGTAGCAAGGGATGGTGTTAGGGTAATGGAGAATGAAAGAGAGTAAGTGCCTACCTATTATATGCGGATGGTTTAAGTTTAGATGTGTCCGAATCTGAAATAGCTTTGGGGTATTAGTAGAGGGGCAGGTTAATAAGGAGGGTTTAGTAAACGTAGAATAGAAGGTAAGGTTATGGTTTTGAGTGAGGTATAGTTCTCTGTGTAAAGTTATGTTAGATGATGAGTAGCTGGAACAAATGTCTGAGTTTCCAAATATTTACAGGATATGGTGGAGATAAAAGGAACCGGATGTGCAGAATGTACTATGAAAGTTGTGAATGGATGGAAGAAGATGGCTGGTGCAATTAAATCATAGTGGATTCAAAGGGAATAGAGATCTTGAGTGTGCTAAGGTGCCCACATGACTTAAGTATACTATTACCTGTGCTAATGTATAGTAGTGAGACTATGGTCTGCAATGAAGTACAGATATAAAGTATAGATATAGAACTTCTGCTGGGGCTACGGCATTTTGATGGGTTGCTCCTTGGTTACAGGAGCAACCAACCAAATTCAAGCCAAGCCAACATGGGCATAAGATGCTCGTTGCGATAAATTTGCAATAATAAGACGATGAAAAATTTCACTCGCGCCAGGACTCGAACCATCGGCAGCGTCGCCGTTAGACAATGTACAGGAAGTTCCACCACTAGTCCGATCCGACACCACAAAAATAAAATTATCTCTTTACATTTTTCAAGTTTCCTGCTTCGAAATCACTTTCTTTGAAACTCGATACTTATTTAAATCCATAGAGGGTGGTTGGAACCCCTGCTGGGACTACAGGCATTCTTCTGGGGTGCTCTTGGGTTGCAGGAGCAGCCAACCAAAGTCAGGAACGCCAACATGGGCACAACATGCTTGTTGCGACAAATTTGCAATATTAAGACGACGAAAGAAAAATTTCACTCGCGCGCCAGGACTCAAACCATCACGACAACAGTGTCGCCGTTAGACAATGTGCAGGAGGCTCTACCACTATTGCGATCCGCCTCCCCAAAAGAAGCATCTCGGAAGTTTTCAAATTTCTTGCTTCGATGTTACTGCTTTGAAACTCGATATTTATTCAAATCCATAGAAGGGTGGTTTGAACCCCTGCTGGGGCTAAAAGGCATTCTGCTAGTTCTCCCGTGGTACAGGAGCAACCAACCAGAATCCAGGCCACGCCGATATGGAGCTGCTTTTATGCTTGTTGCGACAAATTTGCATTAATGAACCCGAAGAAATTTTTCACTCGCTCCTGGACTCGAGCCATCGACAACAGCGTCGCTGTTGCTGTTAGACAATATACAAGAGGTTAAACCACTAGTCAGATCCGTCACCCCAGAAAAAAAGGTATTTCGTTACAGTTTTTAAATTTCCTGCTTCGATTTCACTGCTCTGAAACTCGATACTTATTAAAATCCACAGAAGGATGTTTGGAACCCCTTCTGGGGCTACACGGCATTCTTCAGGGGGGGGGGTGCTCATGGGTAACAGGACCAACCGACCAAGGTCAGGAACGCCAACAGGCGCACAAAATGCTTCTTACGACAAATTTGCATGCAATAAACGAAAAAAATTTCACTTGCACCAGGACACGAACAATCGACAAATGTGTCGCCGTTAGACAATGTAGAGGTGGCTCTACCACTTGTCCGCACCTCCCAGAAAAAGAAGGCATCTCGGAATTCAAATCTCCAGCTTCGATATCACTGCTTTGAAACTCGATACTTATTTAAATAGACAGAAGGATGGTTGGAACCCATGCTGGGGCTACACGGCATTCTTCAGGGGTGTTCATGTGTACAGGAGCAACCGACCAAATATGCTTGTTGCGACAAATTTGCAGTAATAAGACAAAATTTAACTCGCGCAAGGACTCGAACCATTCAACGGCGTCACCGTTAGACAATGTACGGGCTCTACCGCGAGTCCGGTATACCCCCAAAAGAAGGCATCTCCGGAAGATTTCAAATCTCTGCTTCGATATCTGCTTTGAAACTCGCTACATATTTAAATCCACAGAAGGGTGGTTAGAACCCCCTCTGGAGGGGCTACACGGCATTTTCAAGGGTGCTCGTGGTGGCGGGCAGCGACCAAGAATCAGGATCGCCGACATGCACAGCATTCTCGTTGCGAAATTTGCAATAATAGACGAAAAATTTCATCGCGCCCACGGCCACGAAGACCATCGACAAAAGCGTCGCTGTTGAACCCAATGTACAGGAGGGCACTACTAGTCCGATCCACCCTCCAAAAGACATCTCAGAACAGTTTCAAGTCCACCTGCACTTCAAACATCCACTGCTGAAACTATGCCATCAATAGGATTGCTTAGGGGCTCCTCTCTCTCTCTCTCTCTCTCTCTCTCTCCTCTCTCTCTCTCTTTCTCATATATATATATATCTCATATATATATATATATATATATATATATATATATATATATATATATATAATATATATATATATATATATATATATATATATATATATGTGAGCAATAAAGTTTTTTTTTTCCTTCTAAAAAAAAATGGAAAATTTTCCAAATATTTATTTGTGTTTTTCTAGTATTTCATTTTTTCCTTACTGAGGATATAAAAAAATCATTAAAAAAAAGAACAGTTTATTTTCTTCAAATTTGGTACCAAACTCACATATAAACGTGTAAACAAACTGACGTTTATATTAAATGTTTTGGTAGAACGTAAGGTGGTGTCAGCCATGGTTGACTATTCTCTGTTCAAAAATTTTGAAAGTACTTTTCAGAGATTGTAAAAAAAATTAAAAAAAAAAAAAATTCAAATAAGGTGTCTAACTAAAATTTATTACCACACTAAATTGGAGAATTTTAGTGCAAAAAAAATTGAAATATCTTGAAAATTAAAGATTTTATGGCAGTTTTGTGGAAATTTAAAAAAAATTCCTCTGTACCCTAAAACTGTTCAAACAGACAATTTTTTTTTCATAAAATTAAAGATATCATAGTTGTTCATCAAAACAACTTTACTTTTATCGGTTTGGAATAGTTGAGCTTTTGCTATGAAGTCTCCCCTTAAATTTAAAATATTACAATTATTACAAATATAATAAGTAAGATTAAAATTAAAATTTAAAATATACGAAAAACAAATGTGAAGTTGATTATTTAGATTGTGTCTTTTTCCTTTCTTGGATGTAACGCCACTTACATTGGTTATAAGACAAATACACTTCGGCAGCCTTATGTTGCAGCACAAGTACAAACCAATTGAAATCCAATAGCATATGCCGGAAGAGGGCATGAAACTAGATGTAATGAAATAGTAAAATTACTTCAAATTTTTGGTTCGGGAATTTTTTCGGATCTTAGGCTGGCGGAGTGCCTTCTTATAAGAATGCATAGACGGACATCGATATGAAATATAGCAAAAGAGAAAGACACTGAAAGACGTAGAAAGAAAGAAAAAGAAAAAGACATTATCTAAAATATGAACTTTTTTTTTTTTTTTCGTATATTTTAAATTTAACTTTTAATCTTACTTATTATATTTGTATTGTAATATTTGGAATTTAATTTTGCTTCGTTCATAAAATAAATCATATCCTTGAAAATGTCACCGTGGGCGGATAAAGCTTGGATCATTTCAGAGGCAATTATTTTTGTTTTAATTCAAGAATTGTCCTAAAGAAAATTAATGAAAATGTTCGGAAGGTTTTAGGAATTTAGAAAATCTTGCAAATATTATATTAAGACAAATGCTGATTTGTTGAACAATATTATTATTATTATTAATATTATTATTATTATTATTATTATTATTATTATTATTATTATTATTATTATTATTATTATTATCATTAATTATTATTATTATTATTATTATTATTATTATTGTTATTATTATTATTATTATTGTTTTATTATTGTTTGTATTTATTATTATTATTATTATTATTATTATTATTGTATTGTATTTGTTATTATTATTATTATTATTGTTATTATTATTGTTATTATTATTGATTCCATTCCATTCCATTCCATTCCATTCCATTCCATTCCATTCCATTCCATTCCATTCCATTCCATTCCATTCCATTCCATTCCATTCCATTCCATTTCCATTCCATTCCATTCCATTCCATTCCATTCCATTCCATTCCATTCCATTCCATTCCATTCCATTCCATTCCATTCCATTCCATTCCATTCCATTCCATTCCATTCCATTCCATTCCATTCCATTCCATTCCATTCCATTCCATTCCATTCCATTCCATTCCATTCCATTCCATTCCATTCCATTCCATTCCATTCCATTCCATTCCATTCCATTCCATTCCATTCCATTCCATTCCATTCCATTCCATTCCATTCCATTCCATTCCATTCCATTCCATTCCATTCCATTCCATTCCATTCCATTCCATTCCATTCCATTCCATTCCATTCCATTCCATTCCATTCCATTCCATTCCATTCCATTCCATTCCATTCCATTCCATTCCATTCCATTCCATTCCATTCCATTCCATTCC
>JABUQX010140724.1:0-5000 GCA_015478945.1 Trachelipus rathkii
GTTGTGCTGTTCGGTTATCAATTTGGGTGTTTAACCGTTTTCGCATTTATCAGTGACGCTTTCGTTTTTCGTGCCCTTCAGTGAAATATTATTTCCCAAAAAAAAACAGGAAAGGCCAAATGTACCTTAAAGTATCAACAAATCATCTATGAATTGGTATAAGAATTGCCAATATGGAGATATGACTTAAAATGTTAACTCTATTAAGTGATAAATTTTGCTCCTCCTGGTCAAACATTTTGGCTCACCTTGTTACAACCAGAGTAAATCTAAAGCGAATGGTGGTTTTGAACTTTTCAGGGATAACATTAACGCCATGCAAATATAAAAAGTTTTCAAAAAATTATCAGGCGGCTAATGTGATTGGAAAAAAATGGATGACCCATATATATATATATATATATATATATATATATATATATATATATATATATATATATATATATATATATATATATATATATATATATATATATACAGGCCCGTATTTAACTACTCTAGCGCCCATGGGCCAAAAAAAAATTACCTTTATATATATATATATATATATATATATATATATATATATATATATATATATATATATATATATATATATATATATATATATATATATATATATATATATATATATATATATATATATATATATATATATATATATATATATATATATATATATATATATATATATATATGATTCGACGGTGTCGAGTGGAGGACGCGGTGACAGAGGGGAATCGAAAGGAGGGAAACATCAGAGGAGGACTGGGAGGAGTAGAGAAAGATCTTGGGTGATGTGAAGTGCAAGAAGAGTTCTGAGAGGGCAGCAACTTATTTGCTTTGAGAATTGTGTTTTCAGAAGGTGTATTTAAGTTTCAAGTTTTAGTTTGAATAACTGTAAAAATATGTTTTAATGATTCAAAAATTCCAAAATTTGGAAAATTTAATTAATTTTTAAATAATATCGTTCAAAAATTTGAGACGGAGGAGCAACAATATTTTCATCAACATTTCTTTACTAATTTTAATGAGATTTTAAACAATCAACATTTTTGGAAACTTTATATTCTGAATTGTGAACAGAGCCTTTTGGTGTGAAGCTGCAAATCTCAAAGTCATCGTTCGAGTCATATGAAGATTTCTCTTCGTCTGGTAGCAAGGGGCTGAAAACCCCCTTCTATCATAATTTCATTTTCATGAATGGTGTTGATGATAAGATTAAGCCCTTATCAATCACCAACGCCTGCACATATTCGTGAGATGTTATTTTAACAAAAAAAATAAATAAAAAATATATATATATATATATATATATATATATATATAAATATATATATATATATATATATATATATATATATATATATATATATATATATATATATATATATATATATATATATATATATATATATATATATATATATATATATCAATATTTATATTATTATATCTATATGTCAAATTTATGATTTTTTTTAGTTTTTTGTCTTGCCTTTTCGATTTGTCAATAATATCTTCGTAATCTAATTTTACGGTGAAATCATTTTCAATAGCAACTACAGCAAGATGAACTAAACGCTCTTGGGACTGGGACGAACGTAAATAATTTTTAACCCTTCTAAGTGTGGAGAATAATCTTTCAGCTGAGCAGTTTGTCGCAGGAGCACATAAAAATAATTTAAAAGCAATATTCAGATTTGGATATATATCATGAAGGCTTGTGGTATATAAATATTTGCTTAATTGGGACATGGTTTGACTGCCATTACCTTCTTCTAAAAGCAAACATTTTAAGTGAATGCATTCTGCTCCAAAATCTTCTAAGTCGGATCGATTGATTTTTAAAATAATTTGTGATTAATGAATGTCGTCTGGGTCGGTTTCGGTGAGATTTGATAAGAATTAAAACTTTTCTGAAAATTTGCTGTATGCAAAACTTCGCCTATTTAATTCTGTTGACAGTTTATCTAATATAGTATTGAAGTTTGCTTGAAGAATGCATATTTGATAATTTTCTTCTTTCTCAGATCTTAGTTTAGAAACATTCTTGATGTCTTTTTGTTTAAAGATTTTCAATTTTTCTTTGACACAATTTTCGTAGGTTTCTAATGAACTTCTAATTTCATTAACTAGGTTACACAGGGAGTTATGCAAATTAATAACGGTGGCCACATCCATATCTTCAGATTGCAATTTTTATTTACAGAATCAAATCTTTCAAGTATTGGTTCCCATATTACAGATATAAAGAGTATTTCATAGGAACTCAATTTTTCAAATTTCCCTTTGCCTCTTGCTGAATGACTGGTCTCTCATTTTTATCTTCAAATATAGAGTTTAAAGCCTTAACAATAGCTTCCAAACATTTGTTTAGACTTTACAAGCTTCTGCTCGAGCTGACCACCTTGTCTCACATAGTGTTTGACAGTATATTCTTTGAAAAAAGATTCTAAGATGCCCCAACGATGCGTAGACCGAGAAAAATTATAAAGATTCTGAAGCAAGCATAAAAAGAAAACGCCTGTTTACAACATGTGGCAGCGCTAGATCCCACTAAATTAAGGGAATTAGCTGAACATGGTATGAAATATGCTAGATGGTTGACCTCTTTAATTCTTGTTTGCAGCCAGAATATATTCCTGCCATATTAGCAGCATTATCATACTTTTGACCCCGACAACTGTTTATTTCTAAATTCATTTGCTTTGAGAAAACTCATCACCATTTCCGTTAGTTCTTTACCTGTATAACCAGGATTTTTAATAAATCCTAAAAAGCGTTCTTTAGGCGTACCTTCTTTGCTAACATATCTGATGATAAAAAAAGCTCAGCTGATCTTTATGAGTAATGTCTGGAGTGGAATCAACAATAATAGAAAAATACTTACTTTCCTGAATTTCTTTCAATATTTCACTGATTACCTTTCTAGCCATAATTTGGATAAGTTCTTCGTAAGTGCTATGTGATAAATAAGAAGTGCTTCCTTTGCCAGAATTTTGACATTGAGATAGGTGATTTTGTTAAAAAAGGTCAAATTCTGCAATAAGTTCCAGACACATCATAAAATTTCCATTTCGAACAGAGCCAGCTATTTCATCATCGCCTCGGAATGGTAACCCCCGTGAGGAAAGTTTCTTAATAACAGCAATAACTCTTTGTAGTACATTTCTCCAATATTTTACTTCTTCTTCTAATTGAAAGAGCAGCTGCTTGTCAACTCTACATAATGAATTACTTAGTCTCTTCAGCATCAACATACAATCACGATGGCGAACGGAATTTTCATGTTCAGTCAATCTTATATTGGCTTCTAATCGTTAAATCCTTCTGTTACAAACTGAAATACAACACCGCCTCCAAAAAGTTTACACGGACCACAAAAGATGGATCCTTGTCTGTTAGAGTACACTAAATAGTTACGTTTCACAACATCTCCATTCAAAAGTTTTCGTTCAAACAAGGATTTTGTTAAGAATCTACTTTTATCTGGATAAAAAATCTTAGAATTAAAAAAATCTATGTCTGAATTTTGATTAATTCCATTTTTTGCAAAGAAGTCTTGCATGGCTTCACTAACCTTCCAATAGAATGGATCATCGCTTGGTATAAAGATTTCTTTGTCTTGTGCTTCGTCTATCTGGTCACTATTCTCGACAATAACGTAAGAAGTCGATGCATATGTTTCACGATTACCATGTTATCGTTATCATCAATGACTTTTGAAATTACTTCAGATTCATCCGCACACACGACAGATTCATTTGTCTTTGTGATAAAGAATGAGTCTACTCTTGGTATTTTAGATAACACTTCATTATTCTTTCTCCTTTTCTCTTCTGCTATTTTACAGTATTTTGCGCCGCTCAACCTTTTTCGACCATCCATTAATATAAAAACTGCTATGTCACCTATTTGTTTAAAACAATAAATAATGATCTACTTCTGAAAACTCAATTATTTAACTTTTTAATTCTTGAATAAATCATCAGAACCGATGCACTTATATACAGTATGTATCAGCCAGAGCACGTAGGACGTTCAGGCCTAGCAATAAAAAAAATATATTAGTCACAGACTCGCAGAGCAAAACCGCACTGAATATCGGGCAAAAATGAACTGAAAGATACCAATCAGGTTGCCAGGTGAGATGAAAATGAAAGGGCCAAATTAATGTCAAATAAGGACAATCTTTCTCAACTTTGACTTTTCAGCCAGCGTTAACAATGGCGTTCAATTGTTACAGTGCGTGATCTGGAAGAAGACGCTTGCTAGGGAGAGTTTGAAGCCGTTCAAGCTAAAGAAGCATCTCAAAAAGGTTCATCCGGAATTGACCAGCAAGGATTTGTCATAATTCGAAATTAAAAAAACACCAGCTAAAGCGGTCAAGATTGTATCATGGAACACGAATTCACTTTCAACACTCTAAGATCGTCGAGGCATCGTACAAGGTCTCCCTTCTTATATCGAAACAGAAGAAGCCACACACAATTGGAGAGACACTCGTTAAACCTTGCATGATATAGGCTGCCCGTCTTGTCCTCGATCATAACTGTATAAACAAGTTTAATCAGATACGTCTCTCGGACAACACAGTTAAGCAACGCATCAATGACAAGTCAGAGGATATCCAAATTCAGGTGACGGAGAAAATGCGAAAATCTCCTTTCTTTGCAATACAGCTTGATGAGACAACAGACGTCGCACAACCTTCACAACTTTTGGTTTATGCTCGGTTTGTTTCTGAAAATTGGATTGAGGAGGAGTTCCTCTTCTGCAAGCCACCGATAAAAATTACACATGCTGAAGATGTCTTGAACATCGTTTCCAGCTTCTTTCAGAGGGAAAATCTCTCGTGGGAAAAGTTGGTTAGTGTGTGCACGGATGAAGCTCCAGCATGCTTGACTCCAAGTCCGGATTTAGGCCTCTGGTCAAGAAGAATAATCCGGCTGTAATTACAACACACTCAGTGATCCATCGTCAGGCTCTTGCCTCCA
>JABUQX010140724.1:10000-12500 GCA_015478945.1 Trachelipus rathkii
AGTCTCAAAGGTAAATTTAATGGATGGAGCTAAATCGCTCATCTGCGAGAGAAATTGCTGAATGGTAAAGTCATTAGGGACTATTGCGAGAACGTCATCATCATAACGAAACCAGATGTAAATGCGACTATATAAGAGTGTGTTATTTAATAAACAAGTCTCATAAAATTCCATGTTTAAATTTGCAATAAGAGGACTCAGACTATTGTCCATTCCTGCTCCATAAATTTGGGGTAAATATTTATTGTTAAAAGAAATACATTTTGTTTTATGCAATTTTATGAGATTACTTACAGGTACTGTGAGAAAAAATCCAGAAACTGTAGAATAGGTACGTTGGTAAACAAGCTTGTAACATCGAAACTTACCAAAAAATGATCATAAGTAATAATGTAACCGATTTTTCCTTTAAAATGCTGTGTATTTTTAATATGCGAAGTGGAGATGATCTACAAAATAGGAGAAAGGAAGGTGGTCAGTTACTTATTTAACTTCGAAATATTGCCATTGTCATATCCTATTATTGGACTTAGGGGGACGTTCAATTTATGGAGTTTTGGAATGCCATAAAAATGTCGTAAAGATAAATTTTGAATGTTAACTTCTTTATTTATCAAAGGTGGAAGAAGTTTTTTAATTTGATTTTTTAAAATGTGTATGTTTGTGAATTTAAAGGGTTACTGTTGGTTTTGCGTAAGTGTTTTCGTCGTCAAGTACAGTTTCGTCTTTAGATATATATAGTCGAAATAATTCATAATGACGACCCCATCGGCCTTATCGGGAAGACTTTAATAATATTCTTATTAATTTTTAAACTATGAATAGCACGGTACAGACGTTTAGAAAATTAGGATTGGTTTAAATGGAAGTTTTTAGGAATGATAGGTAATATAGCTTTATTATTTCCGAATGAGAACAAAATTTGTAAATTGCTTCGTAATGACATTTCAGGGAAAAATCCCAATCCCAAGCCTAGTACAGTATTTGTATTTTCGTTATCATTTAGTTTGATAATCAGAAAGATTTTGAATGATTTTAGGGTTCGAATATATCTTCAAAATGGAGACGTTGCATAAATGATTTAATTATTTTATTTAGATGTAATTTATATTTTGTTAAGATTTGTTGAAGACTTGAGTTGATTACAAAACGATGACGCGGTAGTAATATTCTAAGAATTTCGTAGTGTATCTTGAATAATGAAAATAAGTAATTCACTTCGTGTTTTAACAAATAAATCAAATCTTCGCTTGATTTTGTCAAAAAATATTGCCGTTATCGTTTTTGTCACTTGTGCTTACGCTCGATAAGAAATGCTAATCCAGTTTTAGCACGAATTTTGTACATAAACGAACGTTTGTTTTCAAATATTTTGATCAGTTGTTGTGATAGAGCACATGGTTTTGGAATTAACAGAAATAAAAAACAAATTACAAATGGTTTATATTACAAATAATTGATCAACTATTGTGATGTAGTTTATCGATTTGGAAGAAATTAGATTTAAAGCTAATTTTATGAATGAAACATTCATAAAATCAAACGGACCTCTACGCAGCCATCTTGTTTGTTTACATATTTTCATAAGAATTTTCCTAAATTCGGCAAGCACGGGAAATAGCAACCTTACAGAATTTAGGAAATTCCTTACGTTTGGTGAGCCTTTTCCTAAATTTGTGCTAAATTTGACAAAAACGAACGCAAACTTTACCATTTCCTACGTTTCGTAAGCACAAATGCAAAAAACAAAAACGGCTTATATAACATTACTCTCATTTTTCCATTTCAAAATACTCTAACTTGCACCTTGATACATGATAATGCAATAACCGTAGCAAAATCTGAGGGTGTCTATTCCTTGCAATACATGCCCTCATTCATGCTATGACAAAACCCTTAAATCGCTTCAAACCCGTTATCATCACAAATCTGATATTAGGAGATTCAATCTCAGAAATGCAATATGCCGTCATATCACTAAATGACATGAGATCAACTGGCAAATTGTTTCGTTAATTTTTAGTTCTAATTTAAAAAATCTCAACCGTCTTATCGAATCCTTTTTTTTATATAAATAATGTCAAAAAAATTAATATTTCTGGCGGTTTTTTTTTTCTTTTTTTTGCCAATTTAACGGAATCACAAATAATTATCTAAAGCCTGCCCTCAAAAACATTCTTTCTTTTTCGTTTGACAGGACCATAGTCCTAGATTCACATAGTTCTTCTCTTTTTACCTGTTGTCGTACACGCGTTTATACTCTAAACTCTTTAAAGACTTTCTTCCTTATTTTTCTTCACCCTTGCTTTGAAAAGGAAGTCCTGTAGTGACTTTGAAACGTAGGCGATATTTTAACGTTTCTAATAATTAATTTCTGTTTTAAATTCTTGTTATCCGATTGTTTTATCATTTGCACATTTTATATTTTAATATTTGAACTAAGTGAATTTTAATATATATATATATATATATATATAGCAGCAGCTATATATATATATAT
>JABUQX010140724.1:15000-34144 GCA_015478945.1 Trachelipus rathkii
TACTTAGTAGCAGAATTTTTGCTCATTGACAGTCCAACAGGTGAAAATAATGCCTCGTCTCGCCACTGAAGAGGCTGACTCGGGGAGGATCTGTGCAAGCATTTGCGCACGAATCTCGGCGGTTTACATAATCTGTTTGCTTCAATTCCCGAGCCACCATCATTTTTATATGGATGAAAATGTAATCCATATGCAGAATCCTTCTCACGCTGCGGTCGGATATTCCCAAAGCAACAGCATGCCGTCGGGCAGAACGTCGAGGCGACTGCACTACAGCTGCTCTTACTCGCTCTACATTTTATGGTGTTCTGATGGATCTACGTCGGCCATGGGTATCTGTTCGTAGTGTATTACCAGTTGACTCTAATTGTCTAACCCAGGACCGAATTGGGTTCGCCTGAGGAACGGGATAGTTACGCGGAATGTTGAACCGTCGCCGAAAAGCTCACATAATTTTTGTTTTCATAAAACGCTCGTCCACACCATTTTCAATGCTAAAATGGGAATGTCGGAGGAAGAAAACGAGACCGCGAGCATCTGCCTCCCCCGACTCATCCCCCAACAGTGAACCTCAACAACTGCTCAATTGGTCCTGCCGTACCTTTTATTAATAATAAGTAACATGGTTATAAAGTATAAATATAATCTTCATCATCATCATCCACCTCCTTTCCCCAGATTTGGGGTGCGGTGCGGTGCGTCGTAGCAGAAAAGTTGAAGAAGAATATGACATAAGTCGGAAATAAAGCCCCCTTACCGTCCCCTTTATATCGCTAAGTGAGAACTCGTCGCAGTCAGAAAAATCCACCCTAGGGTTTCACGGGACTGCGACGGACCCTCACAATAGCATTTTGTCAATGTAGAGTTCATCCCTTAGCCTAAGTGGGCTACAACCATACCCCTCACAAAAACCCGCCATTCACTCCCATTACGCACCTTTCTTTTCGCCTCTGCCAAACTCGCATTTCTCTCCTCCAGGCATTTCTTTACTGACTCAATCCACTTTTTCTTCGGTCTCCCAACCGGTCAATTCCCAGCACACTTACCACTACACATCCGCTTAACCAACCGACTATCATCTATCCTTTCCATATGATTAAACTATCTCAATGTACTTTCGTTTATTCTCTCAATTACGAATTTTTTCACACCACATAACTCATTAATGATTTCACTACTTCTCACAACTAAAACGCCCCTAAGAGTGTCCATCTGAGCACATTGTACCTTAGATTTATACCTATTATTTCGGACCATAGTTTCACTACTATACATTAATAAAGGTAGCAACATACCCTCAAGCAAAACCTTAGCGCACTCAAAACTTAGTCCCTTTATATTCACCAAAGATTTAATTGCATTAACCACCTCCCTACCATTCAAAACTTTATTACCACACTCTGCATCATCCGTTGCCATTTCATCCAACATATATCCTAAATATTTAAACTCAGACACTTGCTCTAGTTGCTCATCATCTAACATGACTTTACACCGCGTATTCTCCTCACTCACTACCATAACCTTACTCTTATCTACATTTACTTTTAAAACCCTTCTTCTACACACCTTGTCAAACCCCTCTGCCAGTCCTCTCAAACTCTCTTCACATTCGCTACATATAACCAATTAATCTGCATATATAATAAGTAGGGCGCCCTATACTCTCTCGAATTCCCCACCATTCTAACACCTTTCCTTGCCACCTCCCACCTCTAATTCTTTCATAACACCATCACTATAATAATTGAATAACCAAGGAGGTATAACACATCCCTACCTAACTCCACTATTAATATTAAACCAATAACTTTCTACTCAATATATCAGCAACACCAACACCAACACCATATATTACTAACACCTGCCATATAGCTTCCATATTAATCCTATCATACGACTGTTACAAAGACATAAAACCTAAATACAATTTATTCTTTTTCACTTTCATTTTCTCAATCATTTGTTACAATGTAAAAATTTGATCCATATATCGTCTATCACTTCTAAATGTTACATTCTCTTCACCAACCAGCCCCTCAATCACTCGACTCACTCTTCCGACCAAAATACCAGCATATATCTTCCCTACAACACTCAATACACTAATTCCCCCAATAGTTCCTGCAGTTCCCCTTATCCTCCTTACCCTCTTATATAAGGGTACTATTACTGCTCTCCTCCAATCCCTCGGAACTATACCCTCCATAAACGCTGTTTCACAACTTCCAAATCAATTCAATCACCATCTTGCCTCCATTCTTAATCATTTCACCAGTAATTCAATCTATGCCTGCAGATTTACCAATCTATGACTTTCTCACTCTACCCATTACCTCCTCCTTACTAATTACTTCATTCACAAAATATATATTTCTTCTTGCACCAGCAAATCCACAGACATTCACTTTCACCTCTTCATTACTACCAATGTTATGCATATTTTCGAAGTGTCCCTCCATACTCTTTTCACATCCATTTCATCAGTTAGAAAAACAACATCACTATTCATTATTCCATGCAGATTCCCCTAATCTCATTCTTAACCTTTCACGCTTCCTTCAAGAAGAGCTTCCTATTCCCTTGTAAGTCCCCATTCATCATCATTCCAAACTGCTCATTTACCTCATTTTTCCTCCTACGATGCAACTTTTATTCTTCTTTTTTTCCTCCTTATATAATTGCAAACGCCTTTCTTTTGAAACCCCATCTTTGACTTTCAATACATTCAACCACGCTTCTTTTTAACTTTTAACCTCTTGCATCTCCACTTCATTACACCACTCACTGTTAACATTCTTACTTACTACTTTAGCACATCCACATACTTCTCTTGCACTACTAACAAACGCATCCTTCATTTGCATCCAGATATGTTCGGTTTCAGCTTGTTCACATACAGCTGATTTATTTGCAAACTCTCTTAAATACTTATCCTTATTACCTTATTCACTTAACTTCTCACTCTTAATTCTACCCACTTCTCTCCGTATCACCTTCCTTTCCATCCAGGCCCCCACTAACTTAATTTTACATAGAACAACATAGTGATCCGATAATCCCATTCCTAAAGTCCTCACTGATTTAACTTCCAACACATACTTCAACATCTCCTTTTTCACCAACACAAAATCAATCATACTTTTCACTTCTATACCATTTCTACCAACACCAACTCTAGTATACTTATGAATAGTATTGTGTTTGAAGAAAGTATTACATACACACATACCTCTCTCTCCTCACAGAAATCAATCACCTTCCTATCATTCTCATTTTCTCCCGACACCCCAAAACCACCTGTAAAATCCCTTTTCTGATCACCTATCCAACCATTTAGGTCACCCAACACAATCAATCTGAAGCCTCTACTCACTCCACCCAGCACATCATTCTGATTATCCCAGAAAATCGCACTCTCATCAACATTACCCTCAAATGGACCATATGGCACAACCACACATACCTTGACCTTTCCAAAGTAAAATTTAACCATTAGATTTTTAGTGCTCACATAAACAAAATCTAACATAGCCCTATACCACAAGTAACTCATCAGAATTATAACACTATATATATATATTTATATATAGCCAATAACTTAGCCTTAACTGTATATAATATGTATATATATATGTAATAATATATATATAACTTATAACCAACCTGTATATCATATATAATATATGTTATCTTATATTATGTAATATAGCCAGCCAGCCAGCATGCCAGCCTTGTAGCCAGCAGCCAGCAGCCATAGCCAACAGCAGCAGCAGCCAACGTGACCTTATCTTCTTCTTCTTCTTTAACAACAGTTTGATCATACCTCACCAACTAATATGTATATATATATATGTATAATAATATATGTTGCTATATATGTATATAGCAATAACTGTAACCATGTAGCCAGCAACACTTTTGTAGCCAACCAGCACTGTAACTGTAGTAACCAACAGCAGTAACCAGCACCAGCCAGCCAGCCAGCTGGCACAGCAATAGCCACAGTATGTTTATGAAACCAGCAGCATAGCAGCAGCCAATAGCCAGTAGCCAGCCTTGTAATAATAACTATAACTGCATAATACCAATAGCAATAGCCAGCCAGCCTTAGCAATAATAACGTAGCGTATATATGTATATGTTGCTCAATGCACCCAGCCAGCAACCAGCTGCGTAACAACGTGTGGCAACCAGCAGCAGCCAATAACCAGCCAGCAGCAACGCCAGCAGTAACCAGCCTTAGCCAGCCAGCCAGCCAACCGACGGGTGCAACATATGTTTATAATAGTAATATATGTATATATAGCCAGCCAACCAGCCAGCCTGCCTGCTGTATGCTTCTTTGCCAACTCCCAACAACCAGCCATGTAGCTCAACAGCTCCCAACATATACACACATCAACCTTTGTATTATGTAATAATATATAATATATGCATATATATGCTTGTAATATGTATGTGCCTGCTAATATAATATGCCTTAGCAATACCAACTATGCTATGCTGCTGTAACCAATAATAATAGCAACCTTATAGCAATATGTAGCATATAACATATGTAACTAACATATATGTAGCCAGCCAGCAGCCAACCTTGCCAGCCAGCCTTGTATGTAGCCACCAGCACCAACCAACCAACCCTAACTCTTTGCTTCTTCAACTGCTCAATAACAGCCTTGTGTACCTGTAGTAGTAATATGTAGTAATATATGTATAATATATAACTTGCCAGCGCGCCATATAACCTTAGCAGCCTTATATATATATGCTATATACACTATATATATCTTTATTTATAGCATATAACCTTTGCTTGCGCATATAATATACAGCAACCTTATATGTAACTTAATAATATATCTATAACAGCAACATATAACCTTTCTTCTTTACTACCCTTTCTTCTTTGCTGCTATATATATATATATGCCTATACGGGAAAAAAGGGCATGGTAAATCCAAAGATTTTCTCAAGGTAATTGGACTGTTGTAATTTAATTAATTAATATGAATGTTTCCAATTGTTTTATTAACAATGTATGTTTTATATTTTTGTAAAAATTTTAAATAAGAAAATGTAATTAACTGAGATATAATGAATCTATATATCTATCTATCTATCCATATATCTATCTATCTATATATCTATCTATCTATCTATCTATCTATCTATCTATCTATCTATCTATCTATCTATCTATCTCTCTATCTATCTATCTATCTATCTCTATCTATCTATCTATCTATCTATCTATCTATATCTATCTATCTATCATTAATCACCTTCCCATTTATATTTAGATTAAAAAAATTATAGAGAAATGTAATTTTTATACATCTATCTATCTATCTATCTATCTATCTATCTATCTATCTATCTATCTATCTATCTATCTATCTTTCTATAAAACTATTGTAATCACATGTATTGCTTTTTACGGAGCAAATCAGATCAAAGAATAGACAAATATTAACTAATGATATTAAAGTAAGATATCAAATGGAGAAGAGGTGAAGACAGAATTAGAGCTGACATGCATGAGGTTTTAGACATTATAAATTTAGCACAACAGAATATAAATTTTTTTTACCTAAATTTGTAGCAGAATCTTTTGTATCGTTACCACTTTCACGTTTATTTAAAATAATAAGAGAAAGTCTTGTTAAACTTACAGATAAAGTGATAAAGCTAAGCTAATTAAAGAATTGCAGAATAACTCTATTAACCTTAATAAATTTATTACTATTGAATTAGTAGGTGTAAAGGAAAATCTTTTAATATACTAAACGAAGACAGATCGTATCTTAAAAGAGTCACAACTAAAAAAAAACAATTTGAGAGATTGACTCCTTCAGCACCTTCAGCCTTACAATTGGAACAAGATGTAATCAATGGAGATGAAATTTCGGGTGAAAGTGAGAAATTTTCATAAAATTTGAATGATAAACTTTGATCTGAAGTGGTATCAGACTCGCGACAGAAAAGAGAGAAATTTCAGAACAACAAAAAAATTCTAAATAAGCAAGAAAAGGAAACAAAGCATAATGAAAATCTATTTTCAGAAAATAATGATGGTTTTACATTAGTTAACCCACGAAGAAAAGGAACTAGAGGAACTAAAAGTTATGATCCAAGTGACAAGTTAATTTTTGCTAAATCATTAACTGAATTTTATGCAGGTAAATGTGATTTGAGTGTAGAAGACGTTCATATTAAAGAATTTATTAAAAATAACCTAAATACTGATACGATAAATATAACAGAACTCAGAAGTAGGAATCCGCGTTCGAATTCTTTTAAAATAACCGTGGAAAGTTCTTAAAGGAATAAATTATTATTATTAAAGGATGATTTCTTGCCTGTAGGCATTATTTGTAGGAAATTTTTCAAAGGTAATGACAATAATAACAATGGAGCTAGAAAAAAATGATACCAACTCTTTAAGGATAAATGTTCTCATAACTGGAACTGATTTAAAAACAACTTAAATACTATAAAGAGCCTTATGGATATACACGGTGTAATATTTTTATTACAAGATATTATGCTGATGGAAAGAGATATATATTTAGTTAACAATTTGTCAGAAAATTGGGATAATATATATATATATATATATATATATATATATATATATATATATATATATATATATATATATATATATATATATTATTTATTTATATATATATATATACATATTTTGTTCTCATTTAGAACGTAATGATTGCACGAAGGAAAACCTAAAAGGGATATTTGCATTATTTGGGGAAACTTTCTTTCTAAATTTATAGAACCAATTTATCTTAGTGCCTCGATTTTTGGAATTTTAATTGATCCAGGTTATAAGTTATTGATCTTGAACATTTACCTGCCATGTTTAAAGAGAGATGTAATTTTGGATTATCTAAATGAAATTATGGAGATCGAAGCAATAATGAAAAGTACTAATCATGATTCTTTTATTATTGCAGGTGATTTTAATGCAAACTTAGATGGTGAAATTTTAAATGACCTTGTTAAGAATTTTAAATTGGTTTTGATGGATGGAATTTCGCCTAAGGATTCATTTACATATCTTTCACTGGAGAATTTGGTTTGTACAAAGTAGAGATGACTCTTGGAGATGATTTCTACATACTATTATATTCTTATTTTAGTTTTTGATTTCTGATTTTTTTAAAAAATGTACTTGTTTACGATAATAAAGAATTAAAGCTATCTATCTATCTATCTATCTATCTATCTATCTATCTATCTATCTGTATCTATCTATCTATAAAATCTATCTATCTATCTATCTATCTATCTATCTATCTATCTATCTATCTATCTATCTATCTATCTATCTATCTATCTATCTATCTATCTATCTATCTATCTATCTATCTATCTATCTAATGATAACTTAAGAATTTATCAAAGAAAATTTGAATATAGATTAGTTAAATGTTGCATAGTTGAATTGCAGGAATCCCTATTCTAAATCCTTTAAAATTCAACTATTCAGGATTTAAAGAAAATTTTTAAATGAAGACTTCTGGCCTACGGAAATAATATATGAAGAACTTTTTTAGAAAGAATGGCAACAGCAAATGGGGTATTTCAGTGACATTTATGAAGACGTATGGAGCGGTTGATTTATTTAATAATGACTTTTAAGCTCTAAAATCAAGGATTAAATTTGTTTAAGACAGAAGAAGATACCCTAAGATAAAATATGGCATTGTTATTAATGGAACTCATGTGTATATTAATTTTTTAACTTTTGTTTTATTTTTAAATTTTATTTTACTTATAAATAAATACACTATATTTACGAAATAAAGACTTAAAGACTATCTATCTATCTATCTATCTATCTATCTATCTATCTATCTATCTATCTATCTATCTATCTATCTATTTTTATTTTGTGTGTGTGTGTGTGTGTGTGTGTGTGTGTGTGTGTGTGATTATTATTATTATTATTATTATTATTATTATTATTATTATTATTATTATTATTATTATTATTATTATTATTATTATTATTATTATTATTACTATTATTATCTCTTCGAAAATTTCTTTTGATAAAATAATAAGCAGAGTTTCTTGTTTTTGAAAATTTCTCAGAAATCTATTATATAAATATCCATTGTTTCTATATCTTTGTAGTGAACATTTACCTCCTACTCCTTTATATATATATATATATATATATATACTCACACCATATATATGCTATATATATATATATATCCCTATAAATATATATTACTTATATATATATACACTCTTTCTGCTCTCCATATATATTTATATATCAGCATTAGGAAGAAAGCGCAAAAGCGCAAAGCGCAAAGCGTTTGCGAGAAATTTCGAAAAATGTGCGCTTTTGCGTTTCATAGGCGCAAAGGCGCAGAGGCGCAGAGGCATTGGAGTTATAAGACTACGAGGTCTGAAAGTGACCCATATATGACGAGTTATTTTTATAATTTGGAACTAACTTTTAATCATCTCTTGTATTATATATATATACATATATATACACTTTCTGCTATATAACATATATATATATATATATATATATATACTTGCTGCTAACCACTTATACTGCTACTTAAGACTAAGTGTTGTATAGTCTTAGCATGTATTTATATATATTACCATTTGCCTTTACTATAGAAAATGCAAAAAACTAAGTATTACGAGAAACAAAAGTATTTTTCTTTTCAAAGTGAAACAAAGAAGACTACGTTTGAAATTTCAAAGAGAAATCAGAAACTGAGAAAGCGCCTTATATTCTGCGAGACGCCTCACAGAGGAGAAGTTGGGACCAAACCTTAGCGGATAGCTGGGCTTGCAGTAAATGTTCACACCAATACCTCTCTCACTAGGAACCTGTTTCCGTGGGAATATATGAGGAGGTCTGGGAGAACCTGTTTATTAGTATAATACCCCATTAGCTAGCTCAGCGGCCGTGGAGAGGTTGTTTAGTCAAGGCTCTGACATTCTAAGACCAAAGAGAGCAGCAGCCCAGGCATCCAGCAATTTTGAAAAGAATTTATCTTTATGAAGAATGGAATTGAAAATTAATAATGCAAGAGGGAACCGAGAGAGAGAGATCACAGATAATTGAATAAGGTTAAAATATTTCTCATTTTTTTATATATTTGAATCTTTCAATTAAAATTTAAAAATAATTCATCTTTACATACTTGCGTTTTATATTTTTTATTTTTTTTTCGCTCTTAAATTTGTGCTTTAAAAAAAATTTGATTTGCGGACATGAGCGCTTTTGCGTTTCCGGACTAATTTTTGAAACAAATTGCGCTTTAGCTTGCGTGCTAGTTTTTCAACTTTGCGCTTTTGCGTTTGCGTTTAAAGTTTAAAATTTATAAATACCTCTTATATATATGTATATGTATATATATGTAACAATATAACCAGCCAATAATAACAACAGCCAACGCCAGCTATCTAATATATAGCATATGTGTATGCGCCAGCAACAGTAATAGCAAATAGTAATATCACGTCTTGACGATCATGTAAATAGACACAACAAACTAACACTATTTATAACAACCTTATAAAGTTAAAATTGATAGCAATCGATAATAATCGATTAAATAAACAAATTGAAGTATCGAATAAACCTCTAAAAACTAAACAATTGTTCCTCTTCGATCGATAATAATCGATTAAACAAGCAAATTGAAGTATCGAATAAACCTCTAAAAACTAAAAAACTGTTGCTCTTCTATCGATAATCGATTAAATACCCAAAAAAGAAGTATCGTTCAAAATTTGTTTTCCATTCAATTCCGAATCTTTTTAACGCAGAGTATCCCTCTTTCATTGTCGGGCTTCTCTGAAAGACTTCTTTCTTGTCTCGTTTGATCTCATAATTGGCTTCATAACAATAGAAACGCGTTCCAATTATTCGTATATTGAGGACTTTAAAATTATATTATATATCACTTCTAATACTACAGTTAAATATTAAAAGTCTATGGGTTCTTCTACTGATACAGTCTTCCAATGAAATTAATAACCTATAATATATATATATATATATATATATATATATATATATATAATAACATATATATATATATATATATATATAACAACATATATATATACTTCTTATACTCTTTAACTTTTATATCTTCTTTCTTATATACGATGATCAGAATATATTCAATGATCTTTAAATAAATCCATATCTATAAATCTATTGAAAATATGGATTAATTTATATATCATTGAAAGGATGTTTCAAAATTGACCGTTAACTACAGTGTAAAGGAATTTCCTTGGACTATACATGCACTAATTGACTAACCCTAAAAATCGATACATGTATTGATTGACTAATCCTAACAATCGATAATTGTAATGATGGACTAACCTTAATAATAGATACATGTATTGATTGACTAACCCTAACAATCGATACATGTATTGATTGATTAACCCTAATAACATATAATGAATATACAACATAACCAGCCAATAGCAATAACCAGCAGCATAACCTTTTGGCAGTAACAACAATATGCCTAACCTACTATGTATATATGACATTTAACTGCTCTTATATGTATATGTATAGCCAGCCAGCAGCCAGCGCTGCTGCTGCGCTAGTAACAACATGCGCTGCTGCTCTTCTGCCCTTAACCATATATATATTTGGAATGACGGCTAGAAGTGACGTCATAGACGATCCAGCTGGCTCACGCTGGTTCACAACACTTCTAGCAAGGCAGATCCTAACATAGATACCTAATATAGGTGTCTATCCCTATGTTATATGCATGGGAGTCGATGCTGTGGTTTACGCAACGGACTCGTGAAGCGCTCCAATATGTATATAATATTTACATATTTATAATTTTAGCAATAATATACAACAACAACATATATATATATGCCTTAATAATAATTTAACTATATAATGTATATATATGCTGCTGCTAATAATATCTGACCCCCGCGCTGCACCAGCATAACCTTGTATGTAGCCAGCATAACCAGCCAACGCCCAGCCTGCTAACCGCTGCTTAGCCAATAGCCAGCCAGCAACCCTTTCTTTCCCGCCTTTGCTGTATTTGCTGTTGCTGCATAGCATAGCCAGCAGCGCGCCAACAGCAGCCAGCCAGCAGCAGCAGCCTTGCATAACCAGCCTCTCCTTGCCCAGCCATCCCGCCAGCCAGCAACCCAGCTATATATATGCTCTTAACAACTGCTCGCGCCAGCAGCTGCCGCTATGCCCTTATTTATATATATATATATATATATATATATATTACATATTCTCAACTCCTCCTATTAGTCAGAGAAATTGTATCTAACCCAGGTCCCAGACTATTTATCTGCCCCAATTGTAATTGATCAGTAACTCGATAACTCGAGGGCAGACCTCAGTTCGTTGCAGCACCTGCCGACTCTGGTTGCATATAAAGTGTACTGATCTCCAAATCCCAAATCAACATTTTACAACCTGGTCCTGCCAATCATCTGGAAATTCACTCAATGAAGTTCGCCACTTCCACATACATAATTCAATCGACATACTCCAACTAAATATTAATGGTGTTAATAATAAACAGGAGGAACTTTAAAACACATTAACTAAATATAATATACACATAACTCTTATATAGGAATCTAACCTCACTCCAGATACTTACATCTCTGAATTTCCTAACTCCACCACTATAAGACAAGATTAGGATCCATCCAAACATAGTCTGGTTATTTTCATACACAAAAGCACACAATTCCGAAACACCACAAACCACACCAAATAAATTATTAACCGTGACCAAATCTCCTCATTCAAATCAATAGAAGTAAAAATCAATAGATGAACATACAGCCTGGTTAATTTCTATGTGCCTCATCCCACTCTCTCAACATTGTCCCAGGGATTTCGTCCCTGACGTATCACTCCTAACCCAATAAAATAATTTAATATTGGCCGAGGACTTCAATGCCAACCACCCTGCATTGCTCAACACACACGCCATCTCCTAGAGGTGATACACTTATTGTCAAATTACACACACTAAACATTCTCAACAACGGAAACCAACCTACTAGACAACCATTCCAATATAATGAGAACCCCTCGTCCCCCGATATTACTTCTGCTTCCCCCAAATTCAGGTTACCACAACTTGGCAAACATTTCATGCTTTACCCTCTGATCATATTCCAATACTAATCAAAATTCAACACAAATACCCCAAACACACTCATCCTTTAAAAGAAAATACCTATAAGAGAGCGAACTGTGAAGCTTACACTGATTTCATAGAACAGGAACTCCAATTCTTTCAAACAGTTAACTTTACATCTCTTGACAAAGCAATACAACGCTTTAATAAAACCATTCTACAGGAATCTCCCAAGGCTTCCGTAAACATTTCCTTCAAACTTTACACCAAAAATAGACTCCTTAATAAAACAAATAAAACAAACAATTCTCCGTCAAAACAGGAAACTCAACCAAAACCAAATAAATCATCAGATAAAGTACTGACCTTAACAATAGAATCAATAACCTAATTAACACAAATAAGAATAAAATTTGGCAACAATACACACAAACTTTCAATCATAAAGCCAACACAACAAAACTATTCCGAACAATAAAAAAAATCCACACTTCATAAACACAACCCCCACCAAACCACGAAGCCATTTGCAAACAAAACAACAAAATCTATTATTATTATTATTATTATTATTATTATTATTATTATTATTATTATTATTATTATTATTATTATTATTATTATTATTATTATTATTATTATTATTATTATTATTATTATTATTATCGTAGTTGTTCATATTAGTGTGTAGGAGTACCCTAATTAAAATGTATTTGAGAACGCCAGTCATTTTTAAGTTGATCTTGGAGGGAAGACCAAAAAAAAAAGAAAGGCAAAGAGAAAGGCTGCCTCGCTAACGAGGTCTAAAAGCGATATTTGATCTCTTTGAGCAGAATAAAATCAGTGTTTTGTTTCAGAGGGATATTGTTTAATAAAAAAACCGCCAATGGGGGAATGAATAACATTAATAAGACAAGTCCCCCACCCCAAGGCTCATTTTACTAAATAAATTTAAATGAGATAAATTTAAATGAAAAGATTCAAAATTTGTTTTTTTTTAAACAAAATAATTTTGTTTTTGTAAAATAAAATATATAAAGTTTTTGATATTTTTCGATAAGGTTAGGGATATGATTTCCACTCGGAAGTGATTATAAACCACAAGTTGTCGCTCATTCTTCTGACAATGTGCACCCGATACTTCATTATTATGAACACATGTGTAACCTACACATTACTTCGTACATGCAACAATTCGACCAGATTTGTCATCTTTGTCGCCCGAGTTCATCAAACACACTGAAATTGTTTGTCTTAAGTTTTGATGTATGTCTTCCTTCAGACACATTCAGTCGAATTCGAAATAATTCAAAATGACAAACTATTTGCAAGACAATACTTATTAAGAAACTCTCTCATCCTTCTTCAAAGTAATATATATATATATATATATATATATATATATATATATATATATATATATATATATATATATATATATATATATATATATATATATATATATATATATATATATATATATATATTATTATCATCTTCCTCCTATCCCCCAGATTGGGTGGTATGTAGCATACACCGGACAGAAAGTGATGAAGAACGTAATACCGCAGTCCCTTCATACCCTAAAGTGAGGGCGCTCGTCGCAGTCCAGAAAAATCCACCTAGGGGTTTCGCGAAACTCCGACGAATCTTCACTGTGGCATCTCGTCAATGCAGGGTTCATCCCCTGGGTGAAGTACAAAACCCTTCTACCTTTCTTCTGGCCTCTGCAAATTAATCAACTTGAGATTCCACCTCATCAAAATTTGTTTATCATCCATTTACTAAGCTGGAATAATAAATACAGTCATCATTGCACCACATTTTAGCATTACTACAGTAACATCCGTAGCGCAATTGGATGAGCGACAGAGCTTTAAAGTGAGAGGCTATTGTTCGATTCCGCATCCAGATCATCCTAAGTATCAATTACCTAAAATTAGTTAACATCCTGGATAAGGGCTGCCCTTCAGGCGTCGGTTTTTTTTAATTTAATAGTTAATGTTTTAACTAATTTAGAAATTGATTTTATATTATCTAAAATATTTGATTAAATACTAACTATACTATAAACAATATATATATATATATATATATATATATATATATATATATATATATATATATATATATATATATATATATATATATATTACATATATATGTAATACTAATAATAACTAATAATAACTTAAGTGTGTGTGTATATATATATTGATGATGGGACGATTAATCGGAATCGGCATCGGAATCGGAGGAATCGGCTGTTTTTCAGGAATCGGAATCGGCAAAATTGTACCGATTCTTTGATCGATTCTTTGGTATACAATCTGAAAAAAAAAATTTATTCGATCTTTATGATATTTCAAAGACAACATTTCGAAGTCTGCCGTATTGATTTTTAATTTCAGTTCTTCCTTAATTCTATTTAATTAAGGAAAAGGATCTTTACGTAGAGCCTAAGATATCATGTTAGGATTTTCAGACAGTCATGGTGAGGCAGACATTTGGCAATGTTTCGTTAATGTTATGTAATATGTTTTGATAATTATATACCCGTGAACTAGTAAGTGAGCAATGAAATATTTGCCTTGTAGGCTTGTAATAATTGGAGCTATTGAATATAAATGCTATCCTTCGAGTTCCACCTTTTCACGTATCTCACACAGCATCTAATATGTGATTATCTTCAAAATGTTATGGAAGAATTTAATATTCCTGCTAGTAAAATTCATGTTGTAGTAAGGGATAACGCACCTAATATGGCTGCAGGAGTTACACAAGCAGGATTCCAGGAATTACCTTGCTTTTTACACTCTTTGACACTAGTTCTCAATGATGCCATATTTGAACAAAGAGAAGTGAAAAAAAATATATCCATATGCAAACAAATCGTAGGTCATTTTAATCACTCGCCTCAAGCTATTGCCAAGTATGAAGAATATCAAACTAGATTTAATTTACCACAGCACGGATTTATTCTATACAAACTAGATGTAATAGCCAGTATCATAAGCTTTCAAATAAGACGGCTCTCATTTCATATTTCAGTGATCATTCAAAACCTGCTTGCTTAGAAAACAACGGAAAGTTCTTGAAAAAATTGCTAAAATACTTAAAAATTTTGTTGATGCTACAAATTTTTTGAGCCACAAGGAATCAATGGCATCGTCAATAATCCCAAATATGAAAGTGATTTTTGTTTTGAAAGAATCTGAAAAGGACCTATTGTGAAGAGGACTTGGGTCTACAATATCAGTATGGAAAAATTTAGTAAAAAATAGTTCAGCATTACTTTACTGTTAAGAATCTTGTGCTTGCTACCTATCTTGATCCACACTTTAAACTACATTCCTTGAGGATGAAAATAATAACAAAAAAAAAGTGGAAGATATTCTTAGTCAATGGATGTGCGAAGATATATGTTGTATAAAAGGAAAGGAAAACGGTTTCCACTACTTTAAACCAATCTTCAGATTATTCTCATTTATCAACAGAATAGAGCGAAAAAGGGATACTGAAGATAATAGTTTTAACCAGTTTTGAAAGCTGTTTTCGGAATTTAAAGAAAAAAAACTTTAAAAACGGCAAAAGAAACTCATTCCTAAGGAGAAAGACACATATATCTGAAAAAAAAATGAAGATGTTATAGAAGTAGAAATCAGTATATATAAAAAATATAAAACTTATTAAAATTCAGAAGAGTCCCATACAATGGTGGTCATCGAATAATGGTACCTTTCAGCATTTAGATTGATCCTTGCTAGAAAATAATGTTAGCTCACCGCCCTTTTTTTCCGTGGAAAGTGAGAAACTCTTCAGAATTGGAGGATCAATTTATTCTCCTAAAAAAATCGGATGCACTCAGAAACAGGAGGAAAAATGTTAATGTTTTGCACTACAATTTAGAGTCATGCTTTGTCTACAAATAATAATGATAATTTTGCTTCAAGATCTTGCTTTTAGTAAATTAAAGATGGATTTTTTTTTTAAACAAAAAATGACAAAATTGTTCATTTTTTTGTAAGATTTTAAATATTGCTATTATTTTTCACTGGTTAAATAAATAAAAAGTAATTAACTAATTATTTCTTTATCAAAGATAAAATATAAGAAATTCTATAACATTAATTTATAAGGTTACCATGTTTTAATTTAGTTGCCTAATCTCATCTCCTGTAGGTTTATATATATATATATATATATATATATATATATATATATATATATATATATATATATATATATATATATATATATATATATATATATATATATACAACAAATATATATATATATATATATATATATATATATATATATATATATATATATATATATATATATATATATATATATATATATATATATATATATATATATATATATATATATATATATAAGGGTGGAATCAGGAATCCAGATCGGAATCGGAATCCCGGAATCGGAATCGGAATCCCAGCACTTTTATTGGCATCCCGGTATCCGGAATCGGCATCGGCTGGAAATTTGGAATCGTCCCATCACTAACATATAAATACATATGTATATATATATATATATATATATATATATATATATATATATATATATATATATATATATATATATATATATATATATATATATATATATATATATATATATATATGTTTCTACCTGGTTTCGTATTAGTGTTAAAAATTCAAATCAAACACATAATTCTACGAAAGAGTGTATGTGCGTGTGTGTGAAAGAATCTGTTAGTGTATATTTAATGAAGTGTTTTGCTGCTTAAGACAAATCTATCTGATAAGCAAAATAGAAGTGATTAAAGTCACTTATAAAAAATCCTTTAGCATAAATTAAACCTCTGAATATTTTAAATTAGACCAAAAAGTCCTGATATTTTGAGAGGCTAATGTAAACAAGCATTCGTTCATATTATCTTGAAACTTTTATCAAAACTTTCTTAAACTTTTTTGCAAAGAAATTTGAGATAAACTTTCATAATCAAAACATCCTTCCTCAAATCTCGAGACGCTTATCCCGCGAGTGGTGACATTTTCCTTATTGCTACATAAAAAAAAAAAAAAAAAAAAAAAAAAAAAAAAAAACTACATAATAAGAGACAAATTTTTTAAAAAGAATTTGAATGAAAGAGAAAAGTTTGTTTGCTTTGAAGTAAATGTTTTTTTTTTTTTTTTTTGAAATATTTGTAGTTTTGTAGTATGTGTGTTTTGAAGTATGTGTGTTTTTGAGATCAAGTTCACTTCTCTGAAGCTCATAACAGCATGAAGGGATGATTTTTCTGTCCGAAAGGACGCCACATGTCAGTCGCTAAAAACATTTTTAAGAAAACCGCAAAAATAAAATCAAAAATCATCAAGTTAAATAATAAAAATTAAAATGAAATGTTGAAAAACTCCGTTAAATAAAATAAAATAAAATGAACGGAATAAAAAAATCGCTCCGTCAGTCATCAAATTTACAAGGGCTCGAAACAGTCCTGAACAGACGAACCGAAATCAAACCAACAAAATAATAATAATAATAATAATAATAATAATAATAATAATAATAATAATAATAATAATAATAATAATAATAATAATAATAATAATAATAATAATAAACCGGGTGCTTTAAAAACTACGCTTGAAGCGTTCTTTTTTGGGGACGTGGATGGCCTAGTGGTTAGAGCATCCGGTTATTGTTAACACTGCAACGCGGTGTCCAATGTTCGAATCCCGCTGATGGAGAGTAAAATCTCCTGTGACTCATTCATTTAAAATTATGGGATGAGAAAACCGGGTGCTTTAAAAACTACGCTTGAAGCGTTCTTTTGGAACGTGGATGGCCTAGTGGTTAGAGCATCAGGTTATTGTTTGCAACGCGGTGTCCAATGTTCGAATCCCGCTGATTTTGAGTAAAATCTCCTGTGACTCATTCATGGTGGGCACAAGTCCGTTACTCCGTTACTAACGAAGTTACGTTTTCTGTAACGGAGTAACGTACTTTAGCACTGTATTTTAACGGAATAAAATTGTTTCCTTTTATATGGTCGGCCGTTACTCGTTACACTTTTTATTCTGTCTGAAATATATATATATATATATATATATATATATATATATATATATATATATATATATATATATATATATATATATATATATATATATATATATATATATATATATATATATATATATATATATATATATATATATATATATATATATATATATATATATATATATGAACTGATAAAGCTTGATACCAAGGCGCTATCAGATTTAGCAAAAAACATTTTGTCTTAGCTAATGGGAAATTATAAGATCCAATAGCAATCAACTATCCATATCATGTTTAACTCTAGATCATTGATAATTAACTGATCATTCGGTTGTCCAATCTTCGTGTAAAGTTTCTCTAATACAGTAATAGTGTGCAGAGAAACAGCATTCGTGGTCGCAGACGAGCATCTTGATGAGAGAAGGTATAAAAATTGATATACACGAAATCCAACAGCTGCCATTTCCACGATCGATAGGAACGGTGTAACAGAGTAGTTGTAACTCGTTACTTTTTGTCACAAAGAAACAGAATAGGTGTAACGGAATTATTTTTTTTTTTCGAGTAACAGAGTAACGAGTAACGAAATTATTTTTTTAAGTAACGATGTCTAGCACTGCCGATTTGTATGTATCGTTATGAATATCGATATTAAAGAGCTTTGTTCGAATCATTAGTGAGAAAAACTATACTCTTTAAATATTTAAGTAAAAAATAATTGTTTCCATTTACTTCCCACAATACAGCCATTAATATTCCCTATGGGGACATTTTTGGTTTTGTCTCTCGAGCAGGAGAAGATTTTCCTTTTTATTTTTAAATATAAAAAAAAAAGTTTTCTAAGAAAAATTTTAAAAAAAAAAAAAAATTTTCAAGCGTTATCTATATTATTTAAATTATAATAGCCGGG
>JABUQX010140725.1:0-5000 GCA_015478945.1 Trachelipus rathkii
TTGTGCCACCTTCCATTATTTCTTTCCATTTCCATTATTCCTTTCCACTCCTCTCTCACTGCTCCTCACTCCTCCATATATATATATATATATATATATATATATATATCTTTCTCTCACTCATATATATATATATATATATGCTCTCTTCTTTATTCTTCTTCTTCTTCATCTTCATCTTCTTCTTCAAGAATGGGAGTAAGGTGCGCGACAGGCATCGGAAAAGAAATAGGAGAACATGACACAAGTCGAAAAAAAAAGCCCAGCCTTACCGCCCCTCAGTACCATTAATTAGTGGTCACCCATCGCAGCAGAAAATCCACCCTAAGGCTTCATGGGACAGCGATGGACCCACAACTATGGTAGATCGTCAAAGTAAGGGTTCATCCCTTGGCCCGGGCAAAGCCCACAACCATACCCTCACAAAACCCCTTCATTCCTGTTATACACCTTTCTTCTCACTTCTACCAAGCTCATTTCTCTCCTTCCATTCCGGCTCAATCTTCGGTCTCCTTCGGTCCATTCCATAACCAACCGACTATCATTCATCCATTCCACATCTCCTTTCCCTTCTTTATTCTCTCATTTACCCCTTTCTTCACCACACCTCTCTCTAATATATTCATTCCTCTCTTTATCCAATTCTTCTCACACCTAGCTACACCCCTAAGTTAGTACTAGGGATCCATTCGAAAATGACCTTGACCACCTACCTGACCTTTTCTGACCGTTTTACCCCACCTGACCTATAACTGGCCTTGACCTTGACCATCCTGGACCTTTTTGGGGCCTTGACCTTGACTGGCCTTGACCTTGACTAACATTGACCTGACTGACCTTGACCTTTTTTGAACTTGACCTTTTTTTACCTTGACCTTTTGGCAGCCTAATTTTGGCAACCCTAATTTTGGCAACCCTATTTTTTGTCAGCCCTAATTTTTTTGGCAGCCTAATTTTTTAGCGGCCCTAATTTTTTTCGGCAGCTAATTTTTGCAACCCTTCGAAGGAGGGTTAAACGGTTGCGTAAACAACCGTTGTACGTATTGCCCCATTTTACGCCCCTAATTTTTTTCGACCATGGGTCAATTTTGCCAGTAATTTTGATCTTCATTTTAGGGGCTTAGCCCCTGTTTTTTTGATGTCTTCTTCCTTTGTCTTTCCCCCTTTATCCATTGGTCAATTTTATTCAATTTGTCCTTCATGGGTCAGTTTGACCCATGGTGATTTGTCCTTCAGCTAGGGCCAGCCGCTTTGATCAGCAACCCCGTTTGACCATGGTGTTGGGCCTTCCGGCCTTGCCAGATGCCATTAAGGTCCGGTGCAGCCCGCCAGATTTTGGCCACTCGTATTACCGTCACATGTTCGTTCTAGCAGACGCGTATGGATCTATCCTAACCAGAACACCTACACACACACACACACACACACACACACACACACACACCGCCACTTATACACACATTCACTATGACACTTATACCATTCCACTATGGCACTTACGTTTACCCACTAGATAGCAGCACATTTACACTTATACACGTACAAAACACTACCAACCCTTTGGTCGCCCTTGGGTCAATTTTGACCCACGGTAATTTTTTGTCCTTCCTTTAGGGACTGATTTACTGATTTATTGCTTTAAGGTACGTAAAATATATGTTTTTAATAAAATTTCATAAAATTTTAGTAAAAGTTATTTTAAAACTTGATAGTTATAAAATTTATAAACAAAAAGTATTAAAAGTTAATAATAATTTCTTTGTTCAAAGATAATGATTGATTTATTATAGAAGTTTTAAGAAACTTTGAAATAATTTTAGTTATATTTGAATGAGTAATATAAATGTACGTGTTTAATTAAAACATAAAATGCTTTAATAAATTATACGTTATATGTGTAAGTGAGTGTGCGTGTGTGTAAGTAAATCTGTGTGTGTGAGTGTAAATGTGTGTGTGTGTGTAAGTAAATCTCTGTGTGTGTAAGTAAATCTGTGTGTGTGTGTAAGTAAATCTGTGTGTGAGTGTAAGTAAATCTGCGTGTGTAAGTAAATCTGTGTGTGAGTGTAAGTAAATCTGTGTGTGACTGTGTGTGTGTGTGTGTAAGTGTAAATGTAAGTGCCTATGGGTAAATGTAAGTGTCATAGTGAATGTGTGTATAAGTGTCATAGTGAATGTGTGTATAAGTGTAAGTGTGTGTGTGACAGCGTGTGTATAAGTGTAAATGTAAGTGTCTATGGGAAAATGTAAGTGTCATAGTGAATGTGTGTGTATAAGTGTCAAAGTGAATGTGTGTATAAGTGTGTGTGTGTGTGTGTGTGTGTGTGTGTGTGTGTGTGTGTGTGTGTGTGTGTTCACATTAAATAATAACAATAGGCATGAAGTAAATAACACTAAAGTATAATAATAAAATAAAAAAAAAATAATAAAAATAATAAAATAATAAAATAATAAAAATAATAATAAAATAAATAAAAATAATAAAATAAATAAAAAAAATAGTATTAAAAAAAAATAAAAAACATAATGTTAATAAATATGAGTTAAAGCAGTAAAACAGAAGTTAAAACAGTAAAACAGAAAGTTAAAGAAGCAGTAAAGCAGAAGTTAAAACAGTAAAACAGAAAGTTAAAAGCAGTAAAGCAAGAAGTTAAGCAATCTTTTCTGAGTAAAACTCTTTTATCTAGGTGTTAGAATGCATTGTTTACACTGCTTTATACTAAAATTATGTAATAATATGTGAGTTAAAGCAGTAAAGCAGTGAGATTTAGAGCAGTAAAGCAGAAAGTTAAACAGTAAAGCAGTAAAACAAAAAATACTAATCCCTTAGGTGTTAGGTAACACCTCTATTGATTTACTGATTTACTGCTTTAAGGTATGTAACGTTAATAAATATATGAGTTAAAGCAGTAAAACATATGAGTTAAAGCAGTAAAACATGAGTTAAAGCAGTAAAACAAAAGCATACTAATCCCCTAGGTGTTAGGTAACACCTCTACTGTTTATTGATTTACTGTACCAAATATCTTAATGTTAATCTTTGTTTTTAGTAAAATTTCGTACAATTGTAGTAAAATAAAATGATTATATATCAGACACTCTGGATTTTTTCTTCTTACATACAATTTTTAAAAATTTATAAATTAAAAAGTATTAAGTAAAAAGTATTAAGTAAAAATAATGTTAATAAATATATGTGTTAAATAATAGGTCTGTAATGAGTTACAGTTTTAGGTTCGCGAAAATGTTTTTAATAAAAAATGTTTAAGTATGAAATAAAAATGAATGACTCATAGTATATTTGAAAAGAAATTCTTTGAAATGTTTAAGTATGAAATAAAAATGAATGACTTATAGTATATATATATATTTTTCATTCGCGCGGGATGCGGAAAAATTGCGCCTGCGGGCGCACGCGGCGGGCGGGAACGCGGAAATATTGCGCCTGCGGGCGCACGCGGCGGGCGGGTACGCGGAAATATTGCGCCTGCGGGCGCTCGCGGCGGGCGGGAACGCGTCGGGTCGCACCTGCGGGTGCGGGGCCTCCATCCTTTGCGCGGAGGGGGCTTGCTGCGCCTTGGTGTTCCAATTATGAACTAGGGGAAGACATTAATATTAACTCTGTTCTTTGATGTAGGGTAGAGATGAGCCATCAAAGATGATTTCATCAAAGATGAATCATCAATATAGATGGTATCAAAGATGACGTCATCAAAGATGAGTCATCAAAGATGAACCTTCAAAGTTGAGGCATCAATGCTGAGGCATTAATGCTGAGGCATTAATGCTGAGGCATCAAAGTTGAGGCATCAAAGTTGAGGTATCAAAGTTGAGGCATCAAAGTTGAGGTATCAAAATATCAAGTGTGTGAGTGTAAGTGTATCTGTGTGTGTGAGTGTAAGTGTATATGGGTTAGTGTAAGTGTCTATGGAGAGTGTAAGTGCTTATAAGTGTCATAGTGTGTATAAGTGTCATAGTGAATGTGTGTATAAGTGTCATAGTGTATGTGTGTAGGTGTGTGTGTGTGTGTGCAAGTAATATATAGGCTATAAGTGATAGAAAAAGACTAACTCATAGTAGGAAGCATCCTAGCAGATTGTAATATACACCAATCGATTCCTCATACCTTATTACCTAGGGGTAGACACCCATATTAGGGCTATTCTAGGCTCAGGGGAGGCTAGAAAAGGCTTGAAAAAAGTGGCACTCAGTTGGCACTATGTGGCACTCACTTGGCACTATGTGACACTCACTTGGCACTCATTGGCACTCACTTGGCACTCATTGGCACTCATTGGCACTCACTTGGCACTCACCTGGCACTCACCTGGCACTCATCTAATACTCATAGAACACTAATAGAACATCACTAGATACTTCTTACGGTGATTGGGAACCATCAAAGCCATCAAGTTAGCGTGGGTCAAAATTGACCCATGGTATATGGCAAGGTCAAGGCCGAAATATCATGGTCAAACAAGGTTAAGACATCAAAAAAGGGCTAAGTCCCTAAAGGAAGGACAAAATTACCGTGGGTCAAAAATTGACCCAATACAAAAGGTTGGTAGTGTGTTTGTACGTGTGTATAAGTGTAAATGTAAGTGTCTATGGGTAAATGTAAGTGTCATAGTGAATGTGTGTATAAGTGTCATAGTGAATGTGTGTATAAGTGTAAGTGTGTGTGTGTGTGTGTGTGTGTGTGTGTGGTGTTGGTGTTATTATTATTATTATTAGTAGGTTTTGAAGTTGGGATAGATCCATACATGCGTTCAAGTTAGGAACGAAATAATATGTGACAGGTGGAGCCACGGGTGGCCAAAAATTAGGATGGGCCAAAATTGACCCATGGTATCTGGCAGGTCAAGGCCTAAATATCATGGTCAAACAAGGTTAAGACATCAAAAAAGGGCTAAGCCTAAAGGAAGGACAAAAAATTACCGTGGGTCAAAATTGACCCATGAAGGACAAAAAAATTAACGTGGGTCAAAATTGACCCATGGTAT
>JABUQX010140725.1:7500-17998 GCA_015478945.1 Trachelipus rathkii
TCTCTCTCTCTCTCTCTCTCTCCTCTCCTCCTCTCTATTATGTATGTATGTATGTAAATATATATATATATATATACCTATATACATATGTATATATATATATATATATATATATATATATATATATATATATATATATATATATATATATATATATATATATATATATATATATATATATATATATAGGCCTCTATATGTATGTGTGTGTGTGTGTGTGTGTGTGTGTGTGTGTGTGTGTGTGTGTGTGTGTGTGTGTGTGTGTGTGTGTGTGTGTGTGTGTTCTTCTCCTTATTCCTCGCGTGCCGAACCAGGAGTTCTTTACAGATAACTGAAAATACAAACACCTGACCGATTTGTCTGAACAATGGTAACTGCTTGGAACTGTTAATTACAAACTATAAAAAGTTTCGTTCCTAATTTACAAAATTTATTAACTAATGAATTCTGAGTAATGGGCAAATAATTTCTTTCGACAATAAAATAATAATTTTTCCATTTGGCAATAATTATTTGACAAGCTCTTCGACTTTTAAAGTTTGTTTACTAATGTCATTTAATGAAATTTTGAAAATAATATTACATTCATAATTCAGAAATACACATGCGATAAACAAAGTTTAAGGAGCAAGTGTACGTATCAACAAAATATATTAAATTCTTGTTTAAGTAAAGGAAACTTTAAATAAATACTTGATTGTATCGCTCTGATGAGCATTCGGGTTCAACTTTTGTTTTAATGAAAAAATTTAGTTCAATAGATGTTGATTAAATTTTAGGATAATAGTTGACTTTATCTGAATCTGATGAAATATTGATATTTTTTTCGATAATCGTTTTTTTTAAATATATTTCGTCCCAATGTAAGAAGACTAAAAAATTTCTGCCAAATCTCTCTCATATATAAAAATATCCCCTTTACCGATTTTTTTTTAATGTTTAAATTCGATTTAGGACCAATTAAGTTTAGGTTATGATAAATTTTGTTAAGTATACTGAGAAAATTTGTTTCTACTTAAGAGGAAACACTTTTCTAAGATCCCAACTTTTTGAAAGCAAAATTAAAATTTTCACAGTTTTTTTTTATTATCTAAATACGTTGAAAATTTCCTTTTGCACATCATGGTGTGATTATTTTTTAGAAATTCTAAATAGTTTTTTTTAGATACAGAAATTTATTTAAAGAGGTATCGAACAAAAAATTGAAATTAATGTCACAATTGCAATTCCAGGTTCAGGCTCTAAAGATGTTTTATTATTATTATTATTATTATTAGTATGTGTGTGTATATATGTTTTTATTATTATTATTATTATTATTATTATTATTATTATTATTATTATTATTATTATTATTATTATTATTATTGAAAATATACTGTATTTTTTTATTTTTTCAAACTCCAACCCAGGCTCCGGCTATACTCAGTCAAATAAATAGAGTCGGAGCCGGAGCCGGAGCCGGAGTTGTAGCCGGATCCTAAGCCTAAATTTTTTTCAAGAAATATTTTTTAAGTAAATAATTTATTACCAGATGGCATGCTGAACAATTTTCAAATAGTGCAGAAACCTTAGTCGGATCCGGAGCAGGAGCCGGAGCCGGAGCCGGAGCTGAAGCTGGAGTCGGAGCAGGATTTTGGGTATCATTTTTTTCAAGAAATAATTTTTTGGTAAACAATTTATTACCAGAAGAGGTGCTGACTGATTATAGGAAGCCGGAGTCGGAGCCAGATCCTGGGTATAAATTTTTTTCAAGAAATTTTTTTTTAGGTAAAAAATTTATTGCCAGAAGATGTGCTGAACAATTTTTAAATAGTGCAGAAACCTTGGTCGGAGCCGGAGCAGGAGCCGTAGCTGGAGTTGGAGCTGGATCCTGAATGTAAATTTTTTTCAAGAAATATTTTTTGCATGTGAAAAAATTATTGCTAGAATGTTCTGAACAACTTTAAAATGGTGCAAAAACCTTACTCTGAGTCTGAGTTGGAGCCGGAGTCGGATATAAATCTTTTTCAAGAAAGATTTTTTAGATGAAAAATTTATTGGCAGAAGACGTACAGAGCAATTTTCAAATAGTGTAGAAATCTTAGTCAGAGCCGGAGCCGGAGCCGGAGCCGGAGCCGGAACCAGAGACGGAGCCTGGGTATAAATTTTTTTCATGATTTTTTTGTGGGTGGAAAAATTGAAAAAAGGCTCGGAACAATTTAAAATGGTGCAGAAACCTTAGTCGGAGTCGGAGTCGGAGAAGGAGTCGGAGTGGGAGTCGGAGTTGGAGCCGGAGCCGGAGCCGGAGCCTGAGGCGTAGCCGGAGACGGAGTCGGACCCGGAGTCGGACCCGGAGCCGATCTAGAGCCGGATCATGGGTATAAATTTCATTCAATATTATTTTTTATATGTGAAATTCTTTTTACAGAACGTACTTAACAATTTTCAAATAATGCAGAAACCTAAGTCGGAACCGAAGTCGAAGCCGGACCCGGAGTTGGAGCCGGAGCCTGAATAAAAAATTCTTTTTTTTTTATGGGTGGTAAAAGAAGTTTATATAAACTGGAACTGAGTAATTTTGAAAATAATATATATATATATTTATATATATATATATATATATATAATATATATATATATATATAAATATATGTATGTAACATACATATATTATATATATCTTTATATATATACTAACTTATATATATATATATATATATATATATATATATATATATATATATATATATATATTGATGATAAAGTCCCTTGAGGTAATATTTTTCAAAAATGGAAGTAAAAATATTTATTAATACATAACAACTTAATTAAAATCACAGAAACAGAATAAAAGAGGATGCCGAGCTTTCGTGATCCATACTCGATTCACATTTTCAAGGACTGAAGGACAAAGAATTGGTGTTGATCTGAATTTAGCTACTCCATTCCATCTTCATTTCTGGCAACTTGGTAGTTTTTCAAAAAATCTTTTCAACGATGACGTTCTGTTTTTAAGTCTTATCGATCAAGTTCACGAGCGCTTTTGATTCCTTCAAATATTTGTTTGTAGTTAGGTCGATTGTAGTTTCTCCCTTTTGTAGATTGAAGTTTGGGCTGTTTTTAATAATGAACGACTCTATTAATTTCCTTCTGGCTGTGTTTTGTATATTTTTGACAATGACTGGTGAATTTATATCAATAGTGTGGTTAAAATTTTGCCTATGACGTACTAATGATGAATGTTGTTTATCGTAGTCTAGATCATATTTATGTTGATCGAACCTGATTTTAAAGTTATTGGTTTCTCCTATGTAATTTTTTTCACAGTTCTTGCATTTTATTTTGTATATTCCGAAATTTTTAACTTGATTGATATTATTAGGTTTAAGTGCATATTTAAGTATTATATTATTTGATTTAACAGTCTGTATTGTATTCGGTAAATATTCTTTGATAACTCTTTTTGGTATATTGGGAATTGGTAGTATATTCTTGAATTGGTTTTTGGTAGGGTTTAATTTTAGAAATTTAGCTTTTGCATTTCGTAAAGATTTGTTTATGATACCATCAGGATATTTTAATCTATGGAAGTTATTTTTAATAGTTTTAATTTCTTTATCCAGGTTATTCGGGCTGCAAATTTTGTAGGCTCTAAGAAACAGGTTGCTCAAGACAGCTGATTTTGTGGATATATCATGACTCGAGAACCAATGGATGTAAGATGGATTTGCTGTAGGTTTTCTATAAATATCAAAACTTGGAGGTTGATCTATATTCCAGGTTATTAGTACATCTAAAAAGTTTATTTTATTATTTATTGCTTTTTCAATTGTGAATTTAATATCATTATGAAGATTATTAATAAAATTTAAGACTGTGTCGGTGTTTGTATTCCTCGGGATTAATGCAAAAATGTCATCGACATATCGTATCCAGATTATTGTAGGAAATTGTGGGAAAATATGATATTTTTCTAATAGCTCCATAAAAATGTTGCTGATAATTGGAGATAGTGATGAACCCATTGCTAGACCAGAAATCTGCTTAAAATATTTGTCTTGAAAAGTGAAGTAAGCATGTTGTAAAGTAAGGTTTATTAGTTTTTTAATGGTATCAAAGCTAGGTTGTAGTTGGATATTTTGTTCATTTATATGTCGTTCCAGCAGTTCTAGGGTATAATCTACAGGTACCTTAGGTAATTTTTATGGAGCTATTAGAAAAATATCATATTTTCCCACAATTTCCTACAATAATCTGGATACGATATGTCGATGACATTTTTGCATTAATCCCGAGGAATACAAACACCGACACAGTCTTAAATTTTATTAATAATCTTCATAATGATATTAAATTCACAATGGAAAAAGCAATAAATAATAAAATAAACTTTTTAGATGTACTAATAACCTGGAATATAGATCAACCTCCAAGTTTTGATATTTATAGAAAACCTACAGCAAATCCATCTTACATCCATTGGTTCTCGAGTCATGATATATCCACAAAATCAGCTGTCTTGAGCAACTTGTTTCTTAGAGCCTACAAAATTTGCAGCCCGAATAACCTGGATAAAGAAATTAAAACTATTAAAAATAACTTCCATAGATTAAAATATCCTGATGGTATCATAAACAAATCTTTACGAAATGCAAAAGCTAAATTTCTAAAATTAAACCCTACCAAAAACCAATTCAAGAATATACTACCTCCTTGGTTATTCAATTCGAATATGAATGGGGTTATGAAAGAATTAGAGGTGGGGGTGGCGGGAGATGGTGTTAGAATGATGGAGAATGGAAGAGAGTGGTGGGTGCCCTACCTATTATATGCAGATGATTTGGTTTTATGAGGTGAATCTGAAGAGAGTTTGAGAGGATTGGTAGAGAGATTTGGCAAGGGGTGTAAAAGGAGGGGTTTGAAAGTAAACGTAGATAAGAGTAAGGTTATGGTTGTGAGTGAGGAGAGTCCTCGGTGTGAAGTTTTGCTAGGTTGTGAGCAGCTGGAACAAGTGTCTGAGTTTAAATATTTAGGATATATGTTGGATGAAAAGGGAACGGATAATAAAGAGTGTACTAGGAAAGTTGTGAATGGTAGGAAGGTGGCTGGTGCAATTAAATCGTTGGTGGATGTAAAGGGACTAAGTTTTGATTGCACTAGGGTCTTACATGAGGTTGAGTTGGTTTGGTCATGTGGAAAGGATGGATGATAGATTGTTGGTTAAGCGGATTTATAATGGTGAGTGTGTTGGGAATCGACCGGCTGGATGACCGAAGAAAAAGTGGATTGAGTTAGTAAAAAAATGTGTGAAAGAGAAAAACGTGAGTTTGGCAGAGGCGAGAATTTATAAACACCGAATTAATAAGAAATATATTTGTCGCTGAAAGCCGACCCGTGTAGACGCATCGAGGACCATATAACTATCTTAGAAAAGAAATAGATATGGCAATCTATATATCTTGTCTCCACAAAAAAGAAAAAAACATATATATATATATATATATATATATATATATATATATATATATATATATATATATATATATTTATATCAGCCCACCTTTATTTACAACTTATATATATATATATATATATATGGACATTTATAAGATGTTGACTCCGTTTATACGGGGGAAATTTTCGATAAGAAAAACAACGAATTTCGGGCCTTTCCTTTATTGCTGCAATTTCTATTATTTATTAGCGTTATTTGCATTTTTAATTTTTAAGAAATTAACAAAGATTTTTATTATTTTTATTATTATTATTATTATTATTATTATTATTATTATTATTATTATTATTATTATTATTATTATTATTATTATTATTATTATTATTATTATTATTATTTTAATTTTTTTTCTAAGTTCTTTCATTTTTATTATTTGATTTTCGATTATTATTATAATTTATGGGTATTTTTATTTAAAAAAAAACTCCCCCCCGGACCCGCGAGCTTGCGAGCGGGGCACCCCGCTCTGCGGGGGACGGGGGGGATGATATAGAGGGGGGGCCGAAGGCCCCACCCCGGATCAAAACATAAAATATATAAAAATATCAAATATCAATTTATTGTCAGGTGTTTCTACAAACTTTACGTATACATTCATCAAATTTAAGCTGAAATAAATTGCCTAAGGCACGGCCAAAGCTACTCATTTTTATAAGACTATAGGTGTGAAGCACAAAAAATATATATCAATTTCTTTTTATTTCTTTTTTGTTATTATTAATTAAATTACATTTGAAAATCCAGTATTTACTAATGTATTTAACCTCAAATCATTGAAATTACGTTACATTTTTTATTGATTTTCGTTCCTGGAGTCAACATCTTATAAATAGCCTATATATATATATATATATATATATATATATATATAATATATATATATATATATATATATATATATATATATATATATATATATATATATATATATATATATATATATATATATATATATATATACTATATTTAAATATATATATATATATATATATATATATATGGCAAATTTGTAGAAACTGTACTGTTAGTAACGAGTTAAAAGTTTGGCTGGTTTTTAATTTCGCGTCTCTCGCTCTCTCTCTCTCGCTATATATATTTATATGCAATCGACGATATTTTTATCATCTAAATTAAGTAGATAGGCAATGCTCAGCCTACGACTATCCAGATCATAGTGACTGAAACGAATAAATGTGAAGCAACATATCTTTATTATTAGAGTCTTTTTATATATTTAAATTTTTATTTCATTATTATTTGATTTTTTTATATTTCAAACCATATAAATCTAAATGTACATTTGAATTATAGCATATATGTATATATGTATATATATATATATATATCTAACATATATATATGTATATGTATAGTAACAACATATAACAATAGTATATATGCTCCTCACCTTATAAAATACATTTATTCAATTAACTAAATATATATATATATATATGTATATATATATATATATAGCATAACATATATATATATATAACTACTTTACTAACTATATATATATATATATATATATATATATATATATATATATAGCAAATTTGTAGAAACTGTACTGTTAGTAACGAGTTAAAAGTTTGGTTGGTTTTTAATTTCGCGTCTCTCGCTCTCTCTCTCGCTATATATATTTATATGCAATCGACGATATTTTTATCATATAAATTAAGTAGATAGGGGCAATGCTCAGCCTACGACTATCCAGATCATAGTGACTGAACGAATAAATGTGAAGCAACACATCTTCATTACTAGAGCCTTTTTTATATATTTAGATTGTTATTTCATTATTATTGATTTTTTTGATTTTGAAAGTATTGAATATATATATATATATATATATATATATGGTCAGATTTTTTTAATGCTCACAGTATGTAGCTAGATATATATATATATATATATATTTTTTTTTTTTTTTTATTTTTTTTTTTTTTTATTATATATATATATATATATATATATATATATATATATATATATATATATATATATATATATATATATATATATATATATATATATATATATATATATATATATATATATAGCATATATATAATAACAATAATATATATATGTATATATATATATATATATGAATGGTGGTAATATTGAAATCACAGTATGTAGCTAGAGAACGGCAGATCCTACAGTAAAACAAATTATATATTTGGAATCAGCCGAAAATTCTAAGGATGGGATTTAATTTTTTTTTTTTTTTTTTGAGTAAATTTTGTTTAACTAAAGGAATACCATAGGGTAACCCGCAAAGATGGCAGGAGTCAGGTCTCTCACGGCCTTGCCTCGGTGGACGACAGAGGGGGACTAATCCACTCCGGGGATGAGGTCTCCAGACCCCGCTCTTTGGTCTTTAGGGTGTCGCGGGGTTCCTCCGACCATCCTCTCCGGGTATGGAAAACGTCCCCCTCTGTCCCCCGTCGGCTCGAGGCCCAAATTTGGTGAAATAATTTTGTTTTTTTGGAAAATTTTAAATTTTTTTCTAGGGGGCTCGAGCCGACGGGGGGACAGAAAGAGAAAGAACGATCATACAGAGGGATGTCGGAAAGACCCACATAAAACCAAGAGCAAGTGCACTCGCGCAGAAGAAGCGAATCCGTCGTCAGCTTTCTGCACGGATAAGTATTCGCTGGATTAATTTTGCTAGTAAAGTTAAATCCATCCCTTGGGAGGCTTCGGCTGATTTAATATATAATTTGTTTAACAGAGATCTACCATTCTCTAACACATACTGTATTTTGTCAAACCTCTGACCATCATCATGCACACACCAAAGACATTTTAATAACTACAAAATAACACGTAAAAGACCTAATTATAAACAAAAGCCTCACGCTATTCATAGCCTAGCTTAAATAAAATAGGTGTCAAAAGTTTATAAAAAATTACGAAAAATATTATTGCCTGCGTATCTAGGATTTGGCCTATTATTATTATTATTATTATTATTATTATTATTATTATTATTATTATTATTATTATTATTATTATTATTATTATTATTATTATTATTATTATTATTATTATTATTGTACTAAATATTTAAAATTAGTAAGCAAAATAATGCCTAATACAAATGCCTTTTTTTCCAAAAAAATCGAACTCAAAATTGCAAATTATTTCTTACGATTTCACGGGAACTTCGCAAAATTAAAAACTCGTCAAACTTACGTCTTTAGCAACAGTACAGCTTGTTAAGAAATTGCCTATATATATATATATATATATATATATATATATATATATATATATGCACTATATATATATATATATATATATATATATAACTTATATATATATATGCTGCTCTTTAATATATATATATATATATATATATATATATGCATATATATATATATTTATATATATATAATCTATAACAACTCCCAGGAAGGGCTTTCGCCCTTTTTAAAAAATTTATATATATATATATATATATATATATATATATATATATATATATATATATATATATATATATATATATATATATATATATATATATATATATATATATATATATATATAATATATATATATATATATATATATATATATCAGTGTCTAAAGCTGATATCACATTTAACTAGAGAACAGCAGCACCTACAGTAACACAAATTAATTTTTTTCATTTATTCGTAGGAATATTTTTAAAAATTTTATTAGCCCCCATTTGGGGCTCAGGCCACGTCAGGGGGGACAGGAGGGGAGAAGTCCCCCGTCGTCCACCGGGAGACCGAGAGACCCGACTCCTGCCATCTTTGCGGTTTACCCCTATGGTATTCCTTTAGTTAAAATAACACCAAAGTGTAAAGGGAAGTAAATTATTCTTCTTTTTTAACTAAAGAGGAATGCCATAGGAAGCAACCTAGATGGTCTCTCGGCCTCGGTGGACGACGGGGGGAGACCGTGCCTGTCCCAATGAAGGATGGCTCCACAAAAAGTATTTCCGACTTGAATAAATGAAAAATGATTACCCCTCAGAATTTTCCGCTTATTCCAAATATATAATTGAGAGAGAGAGATGAGAGAGAGAGAGAGAGAGAGAGAGAGAGAGAGAGAGAGAGAGAGAGAGAGAGAGAGAGAGAGAGAGAGAGAGAGAGAGAGAGAGAGAGAGAGAGAGAGAGAGAGAGAGAGAGAGAGAGAGAGAGAGAGAGAGAGAGAGAGAGAGAGATCGGAAGTTTACACATTGTACTTTTTAACAATTTTCTGATACAAATACACATTACAAAAACATTTTAATAACTGCAAAAAAACACGTAAAAAGACCTAATTATAAACACAGGAATAAAATTTGCACAGAATTATTTCGTACGATTTCCTGGGAACTAAGTGGTGAACGAAACTTTTTGTCACTCGGCATTTCTCGTATCTTTTCATTTGCTATTTACTAATTCGCAAGAATTAAGAACTCATTAACCTTACGTCTATAGGAACAATTTTAGCTTACAGTACAATTTGCCTATTCATATATATATCTTTATGTATATATATATATATATATATAGAACTATATATATATATATATATATATATATATATATATATATATATAATATATATATATATATATATATATATATATATATATATATATATACTTCTTTAACTATATATATATATATATATATATATATATATATATATATATATATATATATATATATATTAATATTTTATAACACTTTGGTATAAAAGCAAAAACAATTTCTTAAAATGGATTTATTACTTTATAGTACACTTAAACATATTCAAAATTAAAACAGTTAAAAAAGTTCTAATTTCCAAGAGTTATTAGATATGAAAAATAAAAAGAGAACAGTAGTCTTTCCTTCATGTGAAGCCTCTTAAGCACCTTTGTTTAACATACCGACTCTGTAAACTGACTGTATAGATAGTTCGACGAATTTGGTGCTGGTTTTCATTTTTTTCATGGATGACCCGACATGGTCCAAGGTATGGGGT
>JABUQX010140726.1:0-17500 GCA_015478945.1 Trachelipus rathkii
TTGTGTACTTCGTTCTTTATCAGATTTTGGATTGTTTAACCGTTTTTTCCGCATTTATCGTGAGACGCTTTCGGGTGAGATGGATTCGTACTGCCACTGCGTAGAGTCTAGTTCGAAGATGGACTGGAGAATAAGGGGCAGACTTATGAATGAGAATTTCTGCACTTCCCCTATCACTGTCACCTCTTTCTATAGAAGTTAGTGGCGATTTGTATTCCGAAGAAGTCGCGATAACATAGTTGAAATTCCTGCAAACATATGGACTTTGGTATACATATGTTTATTAATTGAACGAGTTCTTCAAAATTAGATTAGTAACCACGACAATTCCATTGAAGGAAGGTAGCCATGTAGTGTTTATGAGTATTATGAGTATGGACATTTTGAGACTATTGTCTCTATGTGGCTAGGGATAATGTTAGAAGTGGAGTCAGACTGGGAGGAAAGGATGAGGTGTGGGTCCCGACGAGGAAGAGAAACAAATCCTGGTAGTAAGGAATAGTAATACAACAGAGATTTTGGTTATACTACCGGTTTCCAGGAGGGGTGAGTTTTCTGTGGTATATGTTGGAGGGGCTTAGCTGTGAATGTGAAGTAAGTGGAGCTCAACCAGGCCATGTTATTTTGTGGATATAGCTGGTCGTTGGGAGAGCAACCAGAATGCTCATATTTAGGAATAGGAGCGATGACAGTATATACCAAGCAAGGAGATTCAGAAATAGATGGAGAATATGGGACTGCTTCCATAGAGACAGTATAGGAAGGTGTCACAGGAGAAGTATTATCTTTTTTTGTGAGAACGTTGAAATTGTGATGTTAGGATCCAATATAAGATCAGTTGAGTTGCAAAAGTCTAATGCTGAGGATTTTGTCAATGAGTCATCAGGTTGGTGATTTTGGAAGACTGGACAATCTGAGTTACGATATGAGACCTCTGGGTCCTCTTTCATGACGCTATCTGATTCAGAAAGCTTGAAGCGTTTGCTTTGAACGGTTTTCCATTCCACCTCTCCCAGATGCACAGGAAGTATTAGAAGGAGAGAGGGTGGTCAAATGAAGCTCCATTTCGGAAATAGAATCCATTTCATCCGGTACGGCATAGAAACCTTTATGGAGTTCAGTGATAGGAAACCCGGAGTAAGTTATAGTAGGATTCGGAAGAACTGGAATAATTCTGCAAGCTATCACAGGGTTGGTTGGTGGGTTGTTGGACAGCTATGGTTGTTTGGGTACAATATAATGATGTCGATTCTTTTGTCTCAGGAATAGACCTATGGTGAGGTCTCTTCTAAGTTGCATTTTTACAGGAAATCGGATGTTTTATATCTTAGCAAATAATCTTGGGTTTGCTGCTTAATCTTTTGTTTCTGTTTAGGGAAATCCGTTTCAGGAGTAGGAGTAATGGTGGAGACAGATTTGGGGACATAGACGCAGGGCTCTTACTTGAGCTTGGCGAACTCATCGGGAAATGTTCTCTAAGCTTTGTGGTGGATGAACGAACTTAGTTTCACTGCTGGTTGGTTGAAAAACTAGTGCTCTGGGGGGGGGGGTAGGGTTCTTGGCGGCATCTTGGACGAGAATTTGGATCGAGGGCTACTTTTGGGCTTTTTGAATAATCGGTAATATAGGCAATGCAGGCATTGCATGTGTCCCGCTGAAATTGGGGGTAGGATTCTACTGGAATGGAGTTGTGTCGGTGGGTTGACACGCGGAGGCGGGAGAGCTGCTGCAATTGTAGCATGATATTGCCTTTGTCTTGTAGGTTATTTGTCTTTGAGCTGGTGTATGGTATATCTCTTGTTTAATTTTCATATGGTGTTCAAATAAGTAAGACGAGTATTTTAATGAAGAAGTACTGTGAGTTCCTCCACAGTTTTTAGTTTTTGCAGTGTGATGTGTTTTCACAAGGAATGTGAAATTCTTCTCCTCAGACCGAGCACATGTCACATGGTCCCTTGCAGTATTTTCCGGGATGACCAAATCTGGCATTTAAAGAAACGTCTGAGTCGGGGAATAAACGGATGAACACTGTATCTTGTAAACATTATTTTTACCTTTGAAGATGGGAAAGGGGTGTTAAAGATCAGCAGTAAGCAAGGATCTGGGGTGTCAGGCGAGTCCCAACGTGGGGGAAATCTGCATACATTTGTAACAGGAAATCTCTTCTACTGGAGATTTTTCAGAGTGACAACAATTTCTACATTTTTCTGCTCGAGAGAATAAATAGTGCCTTTGAATGTGTTTCTTATTTCGTCAGGAGTGGAAATAAGAGGAATATCTCCAAGAGAAGTTAAGGATGACAAGATGAAACTTTAATTTCGGGTAGTAGCTTAAAAAGAAGCATCATATGGAGTAAAAAATGAAGAACTAGGATGAGGGGCACCTTTTCGGAGTCCCGACCGTTTGGGAACCTGGGATGTTGAGGGCGTGTCAGGCGACGGGTCGCTGGGGGTTGGCAAAGGCCTTCTATGTGAAGTGAAGTCAGTCATGGCGTTAATGTTCGAAGTACAATCCAGAAGAATCGATTCTTTAATCATTCCAACTTCGTCAATTATTTATCTGTGAATGACCGAGGGAAGTTAAGGTTTTCCATTGTATATTAAATCAAAGGAATTCTCCCTTCATGGGTGTTGAGCCCATGAGGTTTGTGCCCGGAGAATCGAGCTAAGCGACGGAGATTCTCTTGTTATAAGTGTTCCAGAGGGATCAGGAATAAGAACTAAACCTTTGTATGACTCCAGGTGCCTCTTCCATAAGAAAAAAATGACATAGGCGTTCATCTAACTCTCTGGGATGAAATAAAAGAGGGGGAGGGAATAGATAGAAACTGTAGTAGAGAAAGAGGATTGAAAGATATAGATAACACTGCATAACACGGAAATTGTGTTGGGCTCAAAATAAGCGTATTCTTAAGTAATTGCCTCTGTTGAATTCAAAAATCACCACAAAAATGATCGATTAGCTCTTGCTTTGGATATAAAGTGACATGTAATATTTTTGAGTCTGCATTTGTAGTATGGAAGAAATTTTGCTTTTGGGAGTTGTCACACCTCTCAACTGACATAACAGAACGTTCCCCAGATGTTTGTAGGTTATAAACATAATAACTGTTAATGTAACTGAGTTTCACATTGTTTATATTTTATTTTTTTCAGAATTTCTGATTTTGGAGTGCTTTTGAAGTGTAAAATTTATTATATCAAAATGTCACGAAAATGTGTAAATTTAGTGAATAATTTTTGTTACATATGTGATAAAAATTTTTGTCACAGAAACGCAATATGACGCCTCTTGTAAAGACTGTCTATCAGCATTATTTTGGTATGAAGGTAGGAGACCAGGATAAGTCATGGGCTCCACATACATGTTGCAACTCATGTTCAGTTATACTACGAGAATGGCTGAAAAATAAAAAAAACGATGTATGGCTTTTGCTCTGCCTATAGTTTGGCGGGAGCCTGCAAACCATATAGATGACTACTACTTCTGCTTGACTTCACCTATAAAGGCAGGATTGTCAAGGAAGAAAAGAGGAACAGTTGAATACCCGAATCTTCCATCTGTTATTCGACCTATTCCGCATTCAGAAAGTCTAACAGTTCCTACTACACCTCAACATTATGAGCTTGCAGTAGAAAATGAAGACTGTGGAAGAAAAAAAAACAAGAAGCCTTCGACATCCCATGACCCAGATTTTGAGGTAAACGATGATACACCGCACCGACTGAGTCAAGTAAAATTGAGTGATCTCATTCGAGACCTTGACTTGTCAAAGGAGAAGGCAGAACTTCTAGAGTCAAGAATACAGCAATATAATCTTCTCCAACGTGATGTCAGGGTCTCACAGTACAGAGAACGTCAGAGGGATCTGCTTCCCTTTTTTGAGAGGAAAACAATCTGGCTGTTTGCTGCGACGTTAATGAAACCCGATGAAATGTTTGAATTGAACCCTGAATTCCAACTGAATGAAGGCTGTTCATAGACTCCTCCAAGCTTAGTTTGCAAGCTGTTTTACAACACAACGGCAACCGTCTTTCTTCTATTCCTGTTGGTCATGCAGTGCACATGAAGGAAACATGCAAACATGACAACCCTCATCGACTCAATCAAATATGGTTAACACAGGTGGAAAATCTGTGGCGACCTCAAAGTCAGCTGTACTCTTAGGATTGCAACAGAGGGGTACACTAAGCACTGCTGATTTTTTATGCATGTGGGACAGTAGGGATAGGAAAGCATATTACATTCAAGCAGACTGACCTGCAAGAAATCTTGACTCTAGCGAGAAAAATGTCGTTGCCGAGTCTCTCGTGGAAACAAAAGATGTTCTTCTTCCACCCCTTCATATAAAGCTGGGGCTCATGAAAAATTTTGTCAAAGGTTTGAACCAGGAAGGAGAGGCCTTTAAGTACTTACGAGACAAATTTCATAGATTGAGTGATGCAAAGGTTAAGGAAGGTATTTTTGTTGGAACACAAATTCGACAACTTGTAAAAAAATGATCCTGCGTTTGACCGAGTTTTGGAGGGGAAAGAAAAGGACTTGGGAAGCCTTAAAGGGAGTTATACATGGACTCTTAGGCAACAAAAGAGATGATAACTACACTCAGTTGGGGACAGTGCTTCTGGAAAAATACCATCAACTGAAATGAAACCTGTCCCTTAAAATCCATTTTCTCCACTCCCACCTAGACTTTTCCCTCCTAGTTGTGGAACTGTCAGTGATGAACGCGGAGAAAGATTCTATTAGGATATTTCTGCAAAGAGAAAAATATATGAGGGCCGTTGGAATGAAACCATGATTGCTGAGTGCTGACTACTGCTGGTCTGTGTGTAGGGATGCTCCGGAGCTCACTTACAAGAGGCAAGCCAAAAGAAAACAATCTCAAGAAGACATCACATGACACATGAAACCCTTCCCACCGAACAACCTGCCAGGTATTCATCCATCAATTTAAAACTCTTAGAATATAACTGTCATTAACAATATTTAAAATGCACTTTTAATTTTGTTGGTATATGTAATTAAAATGTATTGTTTTCTCTTAATCCGTTAAAATAACATATTTCCGCCTATTGTATATCATAGAAACTAGAGCTAATAAAGATTTTTTCGTGTCATATTCGTTTTTCTAACCCAAAATTAGTAACATTACACTAATGAAGTTAAGAAAACATTTCGAAAAATTTTCTTTTTTGCCCAGTGATAATTTATTCGAAAAATGAGGGGAGAGGAGGAAGATAAAAAGGATTACATGCGTGATTCGGCTCCGGGCCCATGCCATTCCCCCTTTCCTGTCCCTGCTCTCCCTCCGTGCTCTCTCTCTCTCTCTCCTCCTCCTCACTCTCCCCTTCCTCTTCACTCATATGCTCATGTGTATGTGTGTGTGTGTGTGTGTGTGTGTGTGTGTGTGTGTGTGGCATCTGTAAATATAATATATATATATATATATATATATATTTATTTATTTGTATATATATATATATATATATATATATATATATATATATATATATATATATATATATATATATATATATATATATATATATATATATATATATATATATATATGGAGTGTAAATTTGTTTTGTAATTGTTTGGGGGTATTGGGATGTGGAATGAGGAATGTATACATATTTATGATATTTTGAGGGGTGTTATCAAAGAGAATGGTAAATGATTGAATATTGAGGATTGGGTCATTCAACAGGTTGGTGGTTTCGGTTGTAGTGTTGTGGTAGGGTAAGTTGTTTTTAATTAAAAGTTAGTAGTGTATGTGTTTTTCTGGTGGTGAGGGTTGTAGTAGATGAGTCATATCCATAGAATATATATATATATATATATATATATATATATATATATATATATATATATATATATATATATATATATATATATATATATATATATATATACTCGTATGAAGTAATGACACTGTTATTATTCATAAATATTGAAATCATAATTTTATATCCCTAAAATACACAAAACAAACAAAAGGCAGTTTCACAAATGCTTATTTAATGTGTATAATATAGGAGGTGTTATAGCCCACACAAAAGGAACATTAAAAAATGGTACTAATGAAATCTGCACATAAGGTACAATTTAGCATGATTTTGTCTTGTGGGTTAGATGACTCGTCTTTTACACCGTTTATATAATATCCATTTAATTATATTAATGTTTATTAAAGAGGAAGAAAATCCTCTCAGTTTTAGAGTAGCTTCTCGTTTTATCCCTGAAATGTAAGATTTGAGCGTCTGGCCCAACTCCACACTTGAATCTTTCGCAATTTTTTCTCTCTATTACTGGAAGATATAATTTTCTTACTAGTATTCTAGCTTCATGTTCTCTTTCTCTCACTCTCTTTCTCTCTCCGACTATCTTTGCCTCTCTCTCTCACTTTGTATATAACTTCGTAATTTCTCTCTCTCTCTCTCTCTCTCTCTCTCTCTCTCTCTCTCTCTCTCTCTCTCTCTCTCTCTATCTATCTTTCTCTGTTTCTATCTCTCACTCTCTCTGTGTCGTTCTTTGCATGCATCTCTTTGTATCTCTCTTCATAATAATTATCTCTCTCTCTCTCTCTCTCTCTCTCTCTCTCTCTCTCTCTCTCTCTCTCTCTCTCTCTCTCTCTCAGTCTCTGTCTCTGTTTGACTGGAAGACAGTCCAAAATAAACACGAAATTCCGGATTTGTTTTAAGCAAATAAAATATCATTATTTTTTCCTCTTTCTTCTCCTTCTGAGCTTTCTTCTCCTCTCCTTCCTGAATATTTCTCACTCGAACAAAATTAAGATTTTTAAAACTCGGCCGCTTGGATAAACATTAGCTTTAAAGATAGGAGAAGGAGAAGCATGAGGAGACAGAGAAGAAGGAGGAAGAAGAGGACGAAGTGGAAGATAAAATTAGAGGATGGAAGTCGAAAAAAAAACTGTATAGCAGAGAGATAGAGCCAATGATGCTCTGCATAAAAGAGACTTACTCAAAATAATAGAAGAAAACTTGGGAAACTTTTTTATATTTCGAAATGGACAAACTCGAGCACTTTAATAATAATAATAATAATAAAAATAATAATAATATATAATAATAAATAATAATGTAATAATGTAATAATAATAATAATAATAATAATAATAATAATAGAAGAAGAAGAATGACAATAATAATAATTTATAATAATAAAAGATTCCATAAATGAAACCTATTTCAATTTTGAAAAATTACGATTAAATGCAATTAAAATTATTAATAAGACTCACAATATATATAGGTCGGTGTGGGGTCCGGTCCGTCTTATCTGGTCATCGTCGGCGACAATCGAAATCCGAAAACAAATCCTTTGCGTCAATCGGTTTTCAGCGCGCGATCGCGTAATCGGCAAATCATCGTTCAAAGTCGATCCGGAACTATCCGGATAAAATCAGATCGCGCAGATCCGGCAGATCAGACGATCCGTTCCAGATCAAAATCATTGCTGCCAATCTTCCGTTGAGAGAGAGAGAGAGCTCACTGGGCATCCAATCACGAAGGATTAATCCTATAGAATGAAGTAGAGATTTATTTTATTTAATTCTCTCTTCCCCGATTAGATCCATTTGTAATCTAATATTCTGGGATTAATTTAGTGAAAGAAATCGTCGTTTCGATTCTGTGTTTCTCGCGACCCTCCTTCGATCACTCCTGAACGCACAAAGGTTCGATCAACTCGAAAATATGAATTATAATAATTGCCGTAATAACAATAAAAATAATTATTGAGTACTTTCCTAATACACAGGCCGTTAAAAAAATCGATCTTTTATATTTAAAAAAAAAAAAAAAACTTTTATGCTGTAAATATATTAAACAGTCAAATTTTTTTTGCATGAAACGAAAAAAAATTTTAAAATAAAAATAAATTAAAAACTTAGACTCCAATATAATACATCTGAACGCCTTATTCATAAATTTAACACTGAAGTCGCGAAGTGTTTAATGAATGTGTGCGTTTGTGTGTGTAGGTGTGGGTGTGTGCCTCCACTGGTCCAAGTTCGACGACAAATTACAAATGAAAAAATAATAAATGCACTAAATTGGTCTGTTATTTTTGGGTATCTTAATACACGGATGTGATACATAAATAATTAACTAAATATTTATATCAAACCAAACACTTTTTTTATTTTGTAGCTATCTTAAATGTTCTCCAAATTTTCTTGTCGTTCTTCACAATAGTTCGTTCTCTTCCAATTGTCTAAGGATTTTAAAAGAAAGGAAAGATATTAGGAAAGATATTATTATTATTATTATTATTATTATTATTATTATTATTAGTAGGAGAGGGATATTGGACTACGAAAAACCCACCCCAACCGACGAAAAACCCACCCAGCGAAAAACCCACCCAACGAAAAACCCACCTACCTGATCGACCTACCTGACCTTTTTTTTGACCGTGACCTTTTTTGAGCTCGACTTTTTTACGTGACCTTGACCTTTTGGGCCTACCTTTTTGGCCTTTACCTTTTTTCGACCAACCCTTTGGTCTTCCATGGAGTCATTTTGGCCCGGTATTTTGGCGACCTAATTTTGGCGGCCTAATTTTTTTAGCAGCCCTAATTTTTGTGACCTAATTTTTGGCAACCTAATTTTTTAGCGCCCTTTCGAAGAAAGGGTGCGCCAAACGAAGCAACCGTTTAACATACCCTATTTTACGCCCCTAATTTTTTTCGACCATGGTTCATTTTTTGCCCACGGTAATTTTTGATCTTCCTTTAGGGTCTTAGCCCTTTTTGATGTCGTTAACTTGTTTGACCATGATATTTCGACCAGCCCTTTGGTCTTCCATGGGTCAATTTTGGCCCACGGTAATTTTAGGCTACCCTTTGGTCTTCATGCGTCATTTTCCACGGTAATTTTCGGCTACCCTTTGGTCTTCCATGGGTCATTTTTTTTGCCCACGGTAATTTTCGACCAACCCTTTGGTCTTCCATGGAACAATTTTGCCGGCAATTTTCAACCAACCCTTTGGTATTCCATGGGTCAATTTTTGCCCACGGTAATTTTTGACTTTCTTTAGGGGCTTAGCCCTATTTTTTGATGTCTTTTCCTTGGTTTGACCATGATATTTCGACCTTATCCTTACCACTATACCATGGGTCATTTTTGGCCACGGTAATTTTTGGGCTACCCTTCAGGGGCTTAGCCCTATTTTTTGACGTCTTTACCTTGTTTGACCATGATATTTCGTCCTTATCCTTGCCATATACCATGGGTCAATTTTGACCCACGCTAACTTGATGGCTTTGATGGTTCCCAACCACCGTAAGAAGTACCTAGTGATGTTCTATTAGTGTTCTATGAGTATTAGATGAGTGCCAGGTGAGTGCCAGGTGAGTGCCAGATGAGTGCCAATGAGTGCCAGAAGTGAGTGCCAAGTGAGTGCCAATGAGTGCCAAGTGAGTGCCACATAGTGCCAAGAGTGCCACATAGTGCCACCTGAGTGCCACTTTTTTCAAGCCTTTTCTAGCCTCCCCTGAGCCCCGAATAGCCCTAATATGGGTATCTACCCCTAGGTAATAAGGTATGAGGATTCGATTGGTGTATATTACAAGCTGCTAGGATGCTTCCTACTATGAGTTAGTATTTTTCTAACACTTATACACACATTCACTATGACACTTATACACTATGACACTTATAAGCACTTACACTCTCCATGACACTTACATTAAACCATAGACACTTACATTAAACCATATACGCTTACACTCACACACATACTGAATACTTGCCCACTCACACTCGATGTTTTGATGCCTCAACTGATGCCCCAACTTTGATGCCTCAGCATTTTGCTGCCTCAACTTTGATGCCTCAACTTTGATGCCTCAGCATTAATGCCTCAGCATTGATCTTTGATTTTTGTTGTCTCATCTTTGATGACTCATCTTTGATGAAGTCATCTTTGATACCACCTATATTGATAGTTCATCTTTGATGACTCATCTTTTGTCTACCTCTGGATCATAAGCTGCCAGGGCTCAGCGTGAGCCCTTCGCGCAAAGACAGCCAATCCCGCGCCGCGGATGCGACCCGCCGCCGTCCCCGCCGCCGCGTGCTCCACAAGCATAATCCGCGTGCCGCCGCCGCGAGCATCCGCAGGCAATATTTCCCTTGTAACCGCCGCCGCGTCCGTCCGCAGACGCAAATTCCCGCGTGAACGAAAATATATATATATATGAGTCATTCATTTTTTATTTCATGCTTAAACATTTCAAAGAATTTCTTTTCAAATATACTATATGAGTCATTCATTTTACTACAATTATTACCGAAATTTTTATTAAAAACATATACTCTACATACCTTAAAACAGTAAAACAGTAAAACAATAGAGGTGTTATTACCTAACACCTAGGGAATTAGTATGCCTTTGTTTTGCTGCTTTACTCTTTTAACTAACTACTGCTTTATCATGTTTTACTTTCTTTAACTCTTTACTGCTTTAACTTTCTGCTTCACTTACTTCTTTACTGCTTTAACTCTTTCTTCTGCTTTCTTTCACTACTTCTTTCTGCTTTTCTTTATCTTCTTTCTTCTTTCCTGCTTTTTTCTTTTAACTTTTCTTCTTTTAACTTTCTTTCTTCTTTCTTTAACTCCACATACATTGTAAAGCAATTAAAATGCAGAGGTCGTTACCTAACACCTGGGGATGTGCCTTTAGTTTTACTGCTTTTCTTTAACTTTCTGCTATTTAACTTTCTTTACTGTTTTAACTCATATATTTTAATTAACATTATGTTTTCTTTTATATTTTTTATTTTTCGTTTTATTACTTTTATTTATTATTTCTATTTTATTTTGTTTAATGCTTTATTTTTTTCAATTTGTGTCAGGAATAAAACTTACACACAGAGAGTTTCTGTTATATAAGCATTTTATTTTTAATAAAAATTTTAGTTGTTTTAAAACCTTTTTATATATATACGAGTTTTAGGGATAGTAAATTGCGTTTTTCATTTTAAAGCATTTATTACATAATCAGAAACTATGAAATCATTGATGCAGTTTGAGCATGCATTATTTAAAACATATAATGAAATATAAATACAATAGACTCCACATAAATTGGAATATAAGGGCTGAACAAGGGTAAGACATAGATTTTACACAGCTTACATTATTATATTTTAAAATAAGGTATTAATGATTATTCAATATAAATTTTAAGTTCAAAGAATCAAATATGTGAGAACAGTATCGTTTTTGCTCTATAAACGGAAATCAAATGTCCTGTTGGGTGATGTGACGAGGCAATGTATTGAATATGAGGCAGGTATCCTTCTCCAACTTTACAGAGTTTATTTCGTTAATAGCAAACACGCCTAAAAAGCGATGTTCATTTTTAAACACCGATTTTATTTCCGCTTCATTCATCTTTAATAATTCAAAAGTACGTTGCGTACTCTGTCAATTTCAATGAGTTGAGGATGCTCAAGATAGATCACTACAGTGATGGGTGATTGTAGAATCGATCCAAAAGAGAGATTTACTAATGTCCCCTTTCCCAAAATGTTTAAATGATAGGCGTTACAAGCTGAAAGGTCTGCAGTAGGAATCATAGACGTATAAATTACTATTCTTTGCGTATTCTTCAGATTTAAACCTGTCCCGCTATCATTACATGATACAGTATTGGCTATTAAGTCGTAAAGGTCGACAGAGAGATGGGTCTCCGTTGTATAACATTTCATAATAACGTCCGTGGGCAGTCCATTCACATGTAAACTGATAACCCTAAGTCCGAAAGGTGTGAATTTATAGGGCGACTTTATAATTCCCGGAGTAGGCTTCATGCTCCACAATCCCTATTATTACTTTCTTTGGTAAATTTCCGTTCACAATGTTAGGGATGTTGATCCTCGATAATCCTTGAGTGAAATTAAATATCTTGGTTTCAACTCTCTTAATAGGGTACTTTGCTGTAGTATTCAAAAGTGAATTTTCAATTTCCAAATGACACTGTGGTGATAATTTCACTTTTCTAACATAGAGATAAGCCTCCAACAGTTTGAAAACAGGTTCTGGACATACAGCTGTAGCAGTAGGCTTACTTTTTATTTTAAGAGCAAATTTAGGATTTGACCGTGATAAAATGATTCTAGTATCTACAGATGGTAGAATGGTCTTTCTTGAAGATATCGCCATTTAATCGACCGTAAAATTCATAAATTATTTATGACTTTAGCGGCTTTATCTATATGTGCAGCTTCATCTTTGAAGCTATAAAAACCACATGATTTGAGATGAGATTGTTTAGCATCGTCTGAATAATTTAACAAATGTTCTATATAGCTTCTATAAGGATAATTAGCAGCTGATGCACCTAGTGAAGTTCCGTTAAGATAGACTTCAACCTAGGTGAAAGTATACAGGAAATTTGATTCTGTGTATACTATATGGTCATCACCTGTAGGAAGATCTGGCCTGCCATCAGGTTTGTCAATTTCGTTTTACATATAAAAACTTTTATTAGAGGAGTCTAGGTATTGATCAAGAAGTGCCTGTAATAGTATTGAACTCTAGAGGAACATCTGTATTGGTAATTGAATGTAAAGGATTACTGATAAAGTTGGACTCGCTAGCTAATCTGGGTAGGGTTCATTGAGAAGAGATCCAATTCACTCTTACAGCAATGGGACTAGAGGATGGAAATGCATCTTGCATGTGCGAGCTCTGGCCGTGTAATGAACATTTTCATGAAAAACCTTACTTATATACACACATCGTATAAAAGTTATCAGTTAGTAATTAAATAGCAAATACATCAATACATTTTTTCCTTAGAGGTTTTTTCCGCTTAGTCTTTTTCTTTATGACAATCTTCTTGTTCCCTCGCCCTTGTCCCGACATTTTTCGTCTTATTTTACGCTTAACATCATCCAACATCTCATCTGAAACATCGGCTATACGTCTTTTTAATGCTGTACGAGGATTATTTCCTGCAGCAATATCTTGAATAGTATGCAAACCTGTTCTTATAGCTTTTTTACCTATATATTCCCACCTCTCCTGAGTAGAGGCCTTACTCCATAAGCTTGGCAAAAAAAAAAAAATCCACCAAGGCCATACCCCCCTCTGCATTTTGTTCCCCTGAATATGATCCCATTATTACAGGGTATCTTTCTTACATACTGTCTTTTTTACTGTGAAATTATGTTAATGAATGAAAAATATATCTGACTACACCTCTTATATATTCATTATGCTGTAATTACTGCATCTGTTCTTTCTAATATGAACTTTGCATAACAATGCACCGTGTGTAAAAGGAAAAGGATTTCCTTCTACATCTTTTATATGCATTACAGAGAAATTTGATCTATTCAGAGGTAGATAATGAACATTAGAGAATGTTATTTATAACCTTACTCTCTTTGGGAAAATATACTATCTTAATAAAGGAGCTTTAGTATTACCTACATATTGATGTTCAATTATATTTGTATATACATAAGCCATACCTGGATGATTGAGCATCTCGGATGGGGTACATGTATAATGCAGTACTCGATCTGCTTCATCTTTTTGTTCATGTGGAGTCATGGGGTTATTCTCCACAGATAGTATAACCCTCTTCAGCATAGTAGGGATATCATGAAGTATATCAACTCAGCATCACGTCTACGAATATGTTTGCGTTGCCAAGGTGATCGTTCGAGAAAAAACATGTCCCGGTCTCGTAGGTTTACATTTACTTTTGAACTTAAAAGATATTATTACTTTATCTTCATGGGTACGCATTTCGTTTTGTATGCCAAGTCCTTACACATAATACTCATATCAAGAGAACGTTTAAATGACTAAAATGAGCGCGTTTGACAAGACCGTCGCAGAGAAAATTCTTCAATGAAGTATTCTTTTGTAACAAATGTTTGTCGTATTCATCTTTGTAGTGTAGTTCTTTTCGAAAACATTACCTTCCATTAATATAGTTTCAACACATTCTACACTTCTGTACACAGTCATCAATAGATTGTGAGGCAAATTTTCTATGTCCGTATTTAATATCATTTCACATAATCCTACTTCGTATGCCTCTCTTTCAAGTTGTATAGGATTCATTAGCACAGTTGTAAAATCCGAGAGTTTATTATCAGGATGTAAATCCAAGGAGGCTGAAGACGGCAGAGTTATATAAAATCTACACTCTCCATGATTATAATGACAACTGATTAATGATTCTTAACTTCACTTGCTTTTATATAAGTATTAAACTTGGCAGGATATCCCCGCCATTTCACAAGTAACTGCTTATTTTTTCCTTTACCTCTCGTAGCTAATATTTTTTCAATTTTATATTCATGAGTTACAGGATTGAACCTTACTTTTTTTATTTCCTGTTTATAAAATCCGCCTTTTATTTTTTCACCATTTAAATCTTCCAGATAATATTTAAACTATCACGACTGAATGGTTGGATATTGTGGACTTTAAAAACTTCCGTAGTTCACCGGATTCATATCCCTTTCTAAACCTTTCTTCTGTTCGAAACTCTTATAATCGTTTACCTTTATTCCTGAATTATCTTTTATTTTGTTTCTTTTTTTCTCCCATATGTGCCATACGTCCTCTAGTTTTTTACATCTCTAAAGGAGGAGTTGACTTTATAATTCTATGGTAAGACCTGTTATGAGAATAAGCCAGATCGTCAGTATATCAATATGTTAAAAGTATTCATTTTAGTAAAATATCTATGCATGCGTTCTTTAATAGTACGTTGGACTCTTTCAACTATTGCCGCTTTGTTTACGGAAAATGTATTGTAATAGCTTATACCATACTCCCAGAGCATCTCCTGAAACTCGCCCTTGAATTCCATTCCTGAATCTGTCCAAAATGATTTAGGTGTTCTCCGCTCGTCCTCTATAATTTCAAGAACAGCATCGGCAACTGTAGCTGATCTTTTATCTTTTATTGGCCTCAACCACAAGTATCTAGAGTATACGTCAATTGTAAAAATTATATATTGAAAACCTTCATTATAGAGCTGTATTTAATCATTTTCGATAAATCTAACTGCCATATGCTATCGAGCTGCGGAGATATGGTTTTCCGTGTAGGAAATTTTTTCTTACAGGTTTATGTAGAGTAAATGCCTCTTCACCCTCCAAATATGCTTTTAACTCTTTTTTTCTCAATATTAGGATACCTTAAAGCAAACCTCCATATTGTCCCCAACCTGTCTCTCTCTCTCTCCTCTCCTCTCTATCTCTCATACATATATATATATATATATATATATATATATATATATATATATATATATATATATATATATATATATATATATATATATTTGTCACAAAAATGTGATATTAGGGCACAAGGGAAAAAGAAAGAGAAAAAGATTTAAAATAACATTTATTTATACACAAACATTACAACTAAATATATATGATAATACATAATTACGATTTAATCCAACTAGACCTATTATAAGGTGTTTTTCTTAGTCTGGTAACACGTTTAAATTTATCTGATGCGTAAGAAGTGCCTGATGGACTTGAATCAGGCCTAGGTGTCATGGGGATATTATCTAAGTCTGCTAATCGGCTTGTATTTAAGATTAAAGTTCTGGGGAAATTAATAGTCTGAAGTTCTTGTTTGATATCATTCCATCCTTTTACAAGGCCTTTCTTCCAGTTACGTGAGAGATCAGCTATCAAATCCACAATATTTGAGCCTTTAACTATTTCATCATCAATTACGATCTGTCTACTTCATTCAAAGTTAATTGGTCTTTTAAAATATTATATAAAGCTATTCTGATTTACGCACTCTATTAGGTAAGCTCCTCTAGGATATTTTAAATTTATCTTCATTTTTCACTTCAAGTTTTTTACTTCATTAGGTGTATCTACATCATCGGTTACCGGGATACGTAAGGATGGATGTAGGTGTAAGTCTTTAAGATCTATCAATTTTTGTATATGGCATCCTGGTATAAGATGCGTTTCTCATGGATGTTAATGTCTAAATTTAATATGTATACTTCTTTCTCATATTTGGTTATCTGTTCAACTTTAGGATCCTATAAGCTAGGAGGTAGAGGCTGCTGGAAAGATAATGAGTCGTTCACAATATAAAGGATTCTGTTGGTGCAACTGTTGATGCTGATGTGATGAAGTGAAAGAAGTTGTAATGTCAATGCATTGGGCTGTAATATCTGCGTGTATGGGGTTGTGAATGATGAAACTGTGATTGTGGATTTTGCGCAGTGTGCGGCAATAACTGTCCATATTGAGGTTGTGAATGATGAATCCGAGGAACTGAATTCTGTTACAGATGTATGATATTATACTTCATTTTCTCATACTCATTATATGGGAAGTACAGCAACCTTCTTCATTATGGGGACAACCCCTTAGTTATCAGGGGAGCTATAACGGAGAAGAGTAATGGGAATACTCCTCCCCCTCTCTGTAGTAACTTCTTTTTTTATTTTCAAATTTTTTAATTTTTAAGGAGAGTGTTTTAATGATGTTTCTATAACGACGTGGCTTTACCTTCTGGGGGCCTGTTTAAAGGAACATTTCCTTTTATAAGATTCAGAAAGACTTCACATACACACTGGATGAATTTCTCATCATCACTAATTAGTTTATTCGGCCCCTAGTTTTCAACTTTTTTTAAGTTTTTTTTTATAAAGAGGTAATACTTTGCAGCTAGAGCACTCATTATTCAGGTATGTATACAGTTTCTATCTCATAGGGGAGAATGTGGTACGGAGCAGCACTCTGTGCGTGTTTTGGGGTGAAGTTCACACATAACCGTGGAGATAAAGTAACCTCTTTATATACTTTTAAGAACTCTTTCCTTTGAAGGAAACATTTGAGTTATAATACATTAATCTGACTCATGTCTCTTCTCTGTCCAAACAACGGTAAATAGTGTTTAATGAAACACTTCGCATATGCTTGCTTTTATAAAAAATATTCTGCGTTATGAAAAACACAGAGATATTTAGATGGTGAGAATAAACTGTGAACGCTTCTGCTATTTCAAAATTCAATTTGTGCATTAAATCATCTAATACAATAATTTGTGGCCTTGTATATTGTCCAACGATCTAATATCATATATGCCTTCATGAAATTCGCATCTTTATATTCTTTAAATTTTTCCTGATAAACATTATAACACCATATTATTTTTACAGGGGTTTGTTCAAATATCTCCATTTCCTTTAAAATATTTAATAATAGAAAGGTTTTACCATATGTCGGGCCAGCTACAAGACATGTAGCCGGACTTCAGAACGTAAATTTCTCCCATCCATACTCGTCAAGTAGATAATGAATAATAGAGTTTAATTAAAGCAGTAAAGCAGTAAATCAAAACCCTTTACTAACCCTTTGTTGCTAAGCAACACCTCTATTGATTTACTGTTTTACTGTTTAAGGGTTGTAAAAGAAATATATGTTTTTATCAAAATTTCGTACAGTCTT
>JABUQX010140726.1:22500-25000 GCA_015478945.1 Trachelipus rathkii
TCATTTTCAAACTCATTTTTTTCCTTTCATTTTCCTTCTTCTCCAAATCATTTCCTTCATTTAATTCTGTACTTCACATTCAATGCTATCATTCATCATCATTTATCTTTCAAGCTCTGCTTGTCATCTTCATTATATATATATATATATATATATATATATATATATATATATATATATATATATATATATATATATTTATATATATATATGTATATATATATATACAGGTATGCTCCAATGTTCCTAGGGAAAAGAGATGCATCTTAAGTTTTATATTTTACAGAAGAAAAGTTTTTCAAAAGATGTTTTTGTTCATTACTTCCTTTCCTTTCCTTTCCTTTTGAGCATACAGGCAAATTTTATAACCGTATATATATATAAATATTCCTTTTATATATATATATATATATATATATATATATATATATATATATATATATATATATATATATATATATATATATATATATATATATATATATATATATATATATATCTATATATATATATATATATATATATATATATATATATATATATATATATATATATATATATATATATATATATATATATATATATATATATATATATACTCTGAAGTGAACGTTGTCGTTATTATTAGTGGTTCAGGTAGGCTTATAGCCTATATTAAGGAAGTCCATGATGCAGCATTACGCAAAGCTAAGACGAAGTGAAGTAATAAAAATGAAGTCATATTAGTATCCTAAATTTATATAAGCATTTTCTATATATATATATATATATATATATATATATATATATATATATATATATATATATATATATATATATATATATATATATATATATATATATATATATATATATATATATATATATATGGTTTTGTGTTGTGAAATGTGTATGTGCTGGTGTGGAAAGGAATAAGAGAGGGAGAGGAGTCGCAATTCTGATGAGTGACCTGTGGTACAGAGCTATGGTAAATTTTGTTTGTGTGAGCACTAGAATTCTTATGGTTAAATTTAAGCTTGAAAAGGTCATGGTGTGTGTGGTTGTGATATATGGTCTATCTGAGGGTAATGTTAAAGAGAGTACGATTTTCTGGGATAATCTGAATGATGTTTTGGATGGGGTGAGTAGGTGCTTCAGAATGATTGTGTTGGGTGATCCAAATGGTTGAATAGGTGATCAAAAAAAGGATGGTATAACAGGTGGCTCTTTGGGATGCCGGGAGAAAATGAGAATGGTAGGAAGGTAATTGATTTCTGTGAGGAGAAAGGTATGTGTGTGAGAATACTTTCTTTAAACACAAGAGTATTCATAAGTATACTAGAGTTGGTGTATGTAGAGATGGTATCTAATTGAAAAGTATGATTGATTTTGTGTTGGTGAAGAAGATGTTGAAGTATGCGTTGGATGTTAAATTAGTAAGGGGGTTAGTAATGGGATTATCGGATCATTATGTTGTTTTATGTAAAATTAAGTTAATAGGGGCTTGGATGGAGTGGAAGGTGATAAAGAAGGAAGTGGGTAGAATTAAGAGAGAGAAGTTAAATGAACAAGGTAATAAGGATGATATTTAAGAGCGCTAACAAATAAATCAGTTGAATGTGAACAAGTTGAAACTGAACAAATCTGGAAGCAAATGAAGGAAGCGGTTGTTAGTAGTGCAAAAGAAATATGTGGATGTGCTAAATTAGGAAGTAAGAATATTAACAATGAGTGGTGGAGTGAGGAGGTGATTCAAGCGGTTAAAAGTAAAAAAGAAGCGTGGTTAAATGTGCTAAAAGCCAATGATGAGGTCTCAAAAGAAATATGTTTATATAAGGAGGAAAAAAGGAATACTAAAAGATGCATACGCAGGAGGAAAAAAGAGGTAAATGAACAGTTTGGAAACAAGTACCAGGAATTGTTCTCTGATCCTTAACATCACCGATTCATCTAAGATTCCTCCAGTGATAACATTAGAAAACTTCCCAGATCTTAACATCTTCAGAGTTTGCTCTCTTCTATTCAGATTTGGCTCCGAGAACACAGCGGACTGTGACTTGAAGGCTTGAATATAATGTCTGAGGAAGATGCAGAAAGAATCTTTTCCGAAAGAATTTCCGAAAGGCAAAAGAATATCCATCATTAAGTGATAAACCAACTGACTTGTTTAATAACCTAAACTTGCTTCTGGATGATCAAGACCTCATCAGAATCAAAGAACGATTGTCCCGATCAAATCCCTACAATTACGATGTGTTAAACCCAATTCTTATGGGGAAGAATCATCATTTGACTGTTCTATTCATTAGGGATGCTCACAATGACTGTAAGCATTTAGGAATATAAGCCACCTTAACGAACATCAGATTCAAATGACGTTGAATGACATCTGCAAAAACTTCCATTAGGAAAGTTCTTGCTAACTGTGTCATATGCAAACGCTACAACAGTTTTGCTTTTAAACATCCACGGTTCACCAACTTTACAAAGAATCAAGTAGAACTTTTCCGTCCATTTAACA
>JABUQX010140726.1:37500-43726 GCA_015478945.1 Trachelipus rathkii
TTTAAAATTACATTCCTTGAGGATGATTATAACAATATAAAAGTGGAAGATATTCTTAAGCAATGGATGTGCGAAGATATATGTTGTATAAAGGAAAGGAAAACAGTTTCCACTACTTTAAACCAATTTTCAGATTTTTCTCATTTATCAACAGAATGGGGCGAAAAAAGTGATACTGAAGATAATAGTTTTAACTTCAGTTTTGAAAGTTGTTTTTCGGAATTTAAAGAGAAAAAGACTTTAAAAACAGCAAAGAAACTCATTCCCAAGGAGAAAGACACATATATTGAAAAAATTGAAGATGTTATAAAAGTAGAAATCAGCCAATATAAAAATATGAAACTTATTAAAAATTCAGAAAGTCCCTTACAATGGTGGTCATCGAATAAAGGAACCTTTCAGCATTTGGGTGTCCTTGCTAGAAAATATTCAAGCTCGTCCCCTTTTCCGTGGAAAGTGAAAGACTCTTCAGAATTGGAGGATCAATTTATTCTCCTAAAAAATCGGATGCACTCAGAAACGGGAGAAATGTTAATGTTTTTGCACTACAACTTAAGAGTCATGATTTAACTACAAATAATAATGATAATTTTGCTTCAAGATCTTACTTTTAGTAAATTAAAGAAGGAATTTTTTTTTAAACAAAAAAAGAAAAAATTGTTCATTTATTGTAAGATTTTTAAATATTGCTATTATTTTTCAGTGGTTAAATAAATAAAAAGGTAATTAACTAATTATTTCTTTAGCAAAGATAAAATATAAGAGAATTCTATAACATTAATTTATAAGGTTTTAAATATCTAAAATTAGTTGATTTAGCAAAATTAGCATATATATATATATATATATATATATATATATATATATATATATATATATATATATATATATATATATATATATATATATATATATATATATATATATATATATATATATATATATATATATATATATATATATATATATATATAAAGAATTGGAATCGGAATCGGAATCGGAATCGGAATCGGAATCGGCACTTTTGACTGGTATCGGAATCGGAATCGGCATCGGCTGGAAATTTGGAATCGTCCCATCACTAATATATATATATATTATTATAATATAAATACGAATCAATATATATATATATATATATATATATATATATATATATATATATATATATATATATATATATATATATATATATATATATATATATATATATATATATATATATATATATATATATATATATATAGGTAGATATCGACAAATCGTTTATAACTACAATAGCTACAGGAAAAAGGAATACATTGTTGGAATCCTGGCAAAATTTTAGGGCGGAAAATGTAAAAATAAAAAGAAAATACCAAAACTAATAGCTACAGCGAAAATGAATACATTTTTGGAATCCTTGTAAAATTTTAGTTAGGAAAATGTAAAAAAAAATAAATAAATAAATAAAATAAATATTGGCTATTTTTTTTTTAGGAGCAGGGGACATAATATATATATATATATATATTATTTGTAAAGGTAATACAATATGTAGGGTTTGATGAGGGAAACACAGGGGGACGTTTTCCATAAATTCCGTAGGGAGGGGGCGGAGGAACCCCGCGACACCCAAATACTGGGGGTTCCGAGACTCTCCCCGAGGGGGGAATGAACTCTACCCCGTAGTTCCCCGAAGGCCGAGAGACCAGACTCCCGCCATCGGTGCGGTATACCTTTGGGGTATTTTTATTAAAAAAGCAAAATTTAATAGAAAGTCTTTATTTTAACGAGTAACCAATAAAAGGTCTCTAAATAGGCTCTCTAATCATATTACTATAATTATTAACAATAATATTTTTTATTTTTTTATTTTTTTTACATTTTCCTATCTAAAATTTTACCAGGATTCCAAAAATGTATTCCTTTTCGCTGTAGCTATTGTAGTTTTTGAGATATATTTTTTTCTCTTTTTTTTTTTTTTTTTTTTTTTTTTTTTTTTTTACATTTTCCGCCCTAAAATTGGACCAGCATTCCAGCAATGTATTCCTTTTCCTTGTGGCTCTTGTAGTTTTTGAGATATGGATTGATGATAGTTGTCGCTCTAAACCAATTATCACCATATATATATATATATATGAACAATGTTTTAAGTGGATTATAAAGAAAAATGGTTTTTAGATTATTTGATTTGAGGGATTTTTTTTTTACGAATTTTCTCAATTTTCCAACTAAATAAAACGAATTGTAATATTTTGTTGAGCTGAAATAGTTTAATCTACAGTTATATTTCATTATATATATACGACTTACTCTCGCTCACTGTACCAGTGTGTGTTTTCACTGTAGAGAATAAGACTCTCAAAGATGATTCCATTATTGACGGGTTTTTAGGTTTGCTCGACAATCGCCAGTTTAATCTTTTTTTTTTTTTTTACAGTTGTCACCACTACTCACGGGCAGAGCCCTATTCAAGGAGGGGGTGTTGCACGCCTCATAAGTCAACAACTAAAGCAAATTACGCAGATGAGCACAGACGCAGGCTTTGAAGTGGGGGAGATTAAATTCAGCAGGAAACACAGAAGATGGAAGAGAATTCCACAGAACAGATGTGGCAGGAAAGAAGGAAGCACCGCAGCGAACTAGCCTGGAGTTACCTACATCGACACAAAACTCATGTGCAGACACAGCACCCCTAGTGCTACGAGGGCGACGTAAAGGTGGAGGTACGCGAGTGATAAGCTCCCTCGAGCACCTGCCGCTGTGGTACCTATAGAAAAGAGATAAAGCACCAACATCGCGCCTCAAAGATAGAGGGTCAAGTAAACTGGAAAGTACAGAACAGTTAATAAGCCTTTTGGCCTTTGAACTGACCCTATCCAAAAGTCCGGTGAAACCAGAGCCCCAGATATGAGAGCAGTACTCCATACAAGGGTGGATGAGGCCCTTGTATAGCTGGAGCAACTGGGAAGAGGAAAAAAAGTCTCGCAGTCTAAACAGAACTCCCAGTTTCTTTGAGGCCGCCCTAGCAACCGTTGTGATGTGAGGTTTCCAAGACATTTTTTTGTTTATGTTAAGGCCAAGGATGTTTATATTGTCAACAGGAGAGACGAGAGAACCGTCGAAAGAGATAGGAAAGTTAGAAGGTATCTTAGAGAGGGTTGTAGAAGTTGAGTTTTTAAAGAATTGAATTTCACAAGGTTCAGACGACCCCACCCAGAAATTCTATCCAGATCTGCAAGAATAGAATGGGAAAGATTAAGACGAGAGGCAATTCTAGAAGTAAAAGAAGGAGCATAATTGAAATGAGTTGAAGAATGAAGGGTCAGAGTCATCGGCATATGAGTGAATAGAGTTAGATGTGCAGGTGAGAAGATCATTAATGAAAAGTAGGAATAAAGTAGGAGATAAGACAGAACCCTGAGGAACACCACTATTGACAGAAAAGGAAGAAGAAGTCGCCCCATCAACAACATCCAATATTGAGCGATTTGAAAGAAAACTAGATATACGTAAGCAAAGAGACGAAGGAAACCCAAAGGAGGGGAGCTTGGAGAGCAGTGACGCGTGCCATACCCGGTCAAATGCTTTGGATATGTCAAGCGCCACCACGCAAGTCCCGTAGTTCCTAAGGCGGCGAAAACGAAATCAGTAAGATAGGAAAGTATATCGCCAGTAGACCTCGAGCGCCGAAAGCCGTACTGGCGATCGGAAAGAAGTGAATGAGATTCCAGATGATCTAAGAAATGAGAGTTGAGAAGAGTTTCAAAGATCTTAGATAGAATACAAGTAAGAGCTATAGGGCGATAGTTGGAAGGATCAGAGCGGCCTTTTTTCGGAATAGGTTGGACATGTGCGTGCTTCCAACACTGAGGGAAAGTGTTAGTATTGAGACAGAGAATATAGTTGAACGAGGGGCGGGGATAGCACGGAAGCACACTCCCTCAAAACTCGGGGAGGAATGCCATCCGGGCCACCCGCCTTCCTAACGTTCATAGATTTCAGGAGCCCATGCACCTGATCAAATGTAATCACAGGCAAAGGCATAGGACACCTGAAAGGAGAAGGAGGAGTATGAGGAATGCAAGAATCGTCCAGGGTTGAGTTAGAGGAAAATAGGAGGCCGAAGAGATTGGCCTTTTCAGTTGGAGAATTAGCAACAGAACCATCAGATCGAATAAGAGGAGGAAAGACAGATTTACAGAAGTTGTTAGAGATGTTTTTTGGCAAGAGGCCAGAAAGATTTGTCAGTAGGAGAACCAAGGAGGTTAGCGCACTTTCGTTTGATGAAAGCCCGCTTTGCTCGTCGAAGAGTATCCCTGCAACGATTTCTAGCAGAATGAAAATTAGCAAGAGTGATAGGAGAACGAGAATTTTTCCACCCCCGATACGCACTGTCTCTAGCCTGAATGGCCAGAGAACAAGCACGATCGAACCATGGATTAAGAGGAGAGAAAGATTTATTCGAAGAAGGAATGAACCTGCTCATCCCATCAACGATTACAGCTCCCACCTTATCTGCAGAAGCCGAAGCGTCACCAGAGACAAAGCAGTCACTCCAATTATAGTTATTAGCGTAGAAGCAACGCAAGGCCCCCCAATCGGCCCGATCAAAGTGCCAGAAACGCGTAGGGCAGGATGGAGCTGATGGAGAGAAAGTATTAAAATTAAGAGATATAAGGTTGTGGTCAGATTTACCAATAGGAGTGAAGGTGGTGTATTTATAGAGAGAAGGACTAGTGGTGAAACATAGGTCAAGTGTGTTCAAGAATTGGTTGGGACGATCCGGAATGTGTGTAGGTTCTTTAATTAGTTGCTCCAGATCAGTATGAGAGGACCCCAACCATTCAGTGTTGTGTACATTGAAATCCCCTAAATAGAGGACCTCAGTATTTGGATGGGAAGATATAACAGTCTCGTGAGAAGTAGTAAGATATTCAAAAAAGGCGTGAAAATCTGTTCTGTTAGGAGAACAGTAGCAGAAGCACAATATTATTGTTCTATTTTATATATATATATATATATATATATATATATATATATATATATATATATATATATATATATATATATATATATATATATATATATATATATATATATAAACACTTATAGACAAAAAGAATATATATATATATATATATATATATATATATATATATATATATATATATATATATATATATATATATATATATATATATATATATATATATATATATATATATATATATATATATAGACAGATTTAGCAGGGTGTGTAAAGGAGGGATTTGAAAGTAATAGATATATAAGGTTATAGTTGTGAGGAGGACAGTCCCGGTATGAAGTTATGTTGAATGGTTAGCAACTGGAACAAGTGTCTGATTTTAAATATTTAGAATATTTAGGATATATGTTGGATGAAAAGGGAACGGATGATGAAGAGTGTAGTAGCAAAGAAGTGATTGGTAGGAAGGTGGCAGGTGCAATTAAATTGTGATGTGAAGGACTAAGTCTTGAGTGCGCTTGGGTCTTACATGAGGGTTTGTTACCTTTGTTAATGTATAGTTAAAACTATGGTCTGGAATAAGAGGTAAAGATCTAAAGTACAATACGTTCAGATGAACAAACTTGTGGTGTGTTAGGTGTGACAAAGATTTATAAAATGAGGAATGAACGCATTACGGAGTTGTGCGGTGTGAAGAAAGTAGTAAATGAGAGAATAAATGAAATACATTGATATGGTTTGGTCATGTGGAAATGAAAGATGATAGTCGGTTGGTTAAGTGGATATATAGTGGTGAGTGTGCTGCTAATCAACTTGCTGGGAGACCGAAGAAAAAATAGATTGAGTCAGTAAAGGAATGCCTGGAGAAGGGGAATGTAAGTTTGGCAGACGCGAGAAGAAAGGTGCATAATAGGGGTGAATGGCGGGGTTTGTGAGGGGGCATAGTTAAGGTCCACCTGGGCTAAGTGGATTTTTCTGTCTGCGACAAGTTCTCACTTAAAATGTATAAAGTGGGCGGTAAGGCTTTTTCGATTTACGTCATAAATTTGCTATATATATATATATATATATATATATATATATATATATATATATATATATATATATATATATATATATATATATATATATATATATATATATATATATAGGTATATATATATATATATTGAATATGCAATGAAAAACGCGAAAGTAATGATAAATGCGAAAACGGTTAAACACCCAAATTCCAAATGAACGTAAAGTACAATG
>JABUQX010140727.1:0-2500 GCA_015478945.1 Trachelipus rathkii
CACAGCGAAAACACGTGCTGCTGCTTAAAGGATATCTTTAGAGGGGGCAAACACCACTTGAGCTTCTGCATTGGTAGTTCCCCACCCAAATCATTCTCATTCCTCTGAAATATTTTTGGACTCCACCTGTCCCACCCATGAAGGTCTATTTCGTCCAAGATTTTAGTAGAATTCATGAAAGCCTCGACTCCTGCAGAGTCGATGCTAATGCTACTTATCAGTTAATAAACGGGATATTTTTATTAAGAAGTATATATATATATATATATCTGGGAATTTATATATTTATATATATATATCATAGTTCTATAAGTTAATCTCTTCTGCGAAAACTGATATATATATATATATATATATATATATATATATATATAAGTATATATATATATATATATATATATATATATATATATATATAAAATATGTATATATATATAGTATATATAGTATATATTTTGTTGCTATGTTATTAAGGTTATTATATACATATATATTGTTATGTATATATATATATATACTCTATATATATGTTATATATATATATATAGGTTATATATATATATATACATTTATATATATATGTAAATATATAGTTATATATTATATATATATATAAATATATATATATATATATATATATATATATATATATATATATATATATATATATATATAGTATATATATATATATATATATATATATATATATTATATTTATATATAAATATGTATATATATATATATATATATATATATATATATATATATATTATATATACATATATATATTACATATATATATATATATATATATGCCTGGGCTTTACACACAATCTATTTTAGATATTGCCTGCTATTATAGTAATAACAAAATTAATTAAAGTTATAGATGAGGGTAATAGCCATTCAGTCTATAAAATCAATTTAAATGTTATTTATTATGTATGGTACCTTTAAGGAGGTTGAGATTATTTTTGGAAGTTTAATTATTAAAAACAATAAGTCTTAGACTAAAAGTATAATTATTTAAACTTAAAAATAAAAATTATATTTCTTTTATAAAAACAAAGAATCTCCTTAGTGTGCAACCATATTTTCATTTTAAAAGGTGCGTGGAACAAAAGACCGGAAACTTTTTTTTTGATCCGTAATGCAAAGTCCGCCAATTTCTGATTTATCCCATCTCCCGCTAGTCCGCACCTATTTCAGAACCGCTCGAGCGACTAAAGTGACTATGACTAAAAGAGGCGAAGTGCCTTCAACTCTGATAAATTTTTATATATATATATATATTTATATATATAGAAAAAATTACAAATATATTTATATATATATATATATATATATATATATATATATATATATATATATATATATATATATATATATATATATATATATATATACTATATCTATTAACATTATTCAAACCTCACATTTTATAAAATATTACAAAGGCATTTAGTTTAGAAAATTATGCATGAAAAATCTTCTTTAATTAAATCTTAGAATAAAATCAATAAAAATTAATAAAAAAAATAGAAAGAAATAATTTTATTACCCAATAAATTTTTAAATAATTTTTTCTTCTCTTTTATTTTCAGAACTGATTAAAGGCCAAATCGTGATTCTATCGACAAGGTAAGGGAAAGAAAATGATAATATTTGCCCGTAACCCCATCCCACCCAAGCCCCAGCACAACCCCCTGCCCTACACCCCCACCGGTAAAAAAAAAAAAATATCCCCCAAATATATAAAAAAAAAGGAAAAAAAAAATAAAAAAAATAAAAAAAAAAAAAAAATAATTTGATATATTTTACTTTGAAATTTAAATTAAAGAAAAATTTATCCCGCCCAAATATTTTTATTTTTTTTTTAAATGAAAATTAATTTATTTTTATTTTTACCTTGAAATTTAAAATTGAATATTTAAATTGTTGTGACCATTATCCTATGTTCAGATAAAATGTTAGAAATAAAATTATTCCTTCTATATTAATATATAAAATATAAAAAAAAAAAAAATAATGTCATCGAAAGATATTGATTTTGTTTGGTGATATACTTAATTGAGCACACACACATACACAATAATATATATGATGTTTTGATTATTATTGATTTGCAACATGCGTTGGTTCGACCCCAGAGGAGGCAATTTTCTTTACCTTCCCACAATAGTTCTTTATTTACTATATACAAATTTAAGCTGCGGTCTATTGCAGTATTTACATTTATCATTACATTAATAATACATGGCATTATCAATAATAATAACACACACACATTATATATATATGTTATATATATATATAGTATATAAGTATATATATATATATATATATATATATAAAGTGTATATATATATAAAGTATATATATGTATATATAAGTAATATATATATATATATGTATAGTATATATTAAGTATACATATATATATATATATATATGTGGCATGGAGCGCGGCAATGGCGTGAGTAGCATATTAAAGAAAGAA
>JABUQX010140727.1:12500-15000 GCA_015478945.1 Trachelipus rathkii
GACCACCAGAAAGCAATCTAAGGCTTCCCAGAGGAGTGAGGTCATGTCTAGGACATCTTTAACCTCCGGCAGGCCTCTCCTGTTCACTCCTCGGGCCCAGTCAAACAGGATAAAACAGGTGTGAAATTAATTTGCTTGATTTTTCGTTACATGGGTTTATTCTATATTCGTTTTGTGATTCGTTTATTAAATTGCTCAAAGGGTTAATAGCCAAAATGAAGAGCAGTGGAGATAACGAATCCCCCTGGAAAATACCTCTTTTTATGTTGATTTTTTCCAACTCAATCAATCCCCTCTCATACTTTAGTTTTAAATTGACCCTCCATTGCCTCATTCCTTCTTTTACAAAATCTACTATTTTTTTATTTATTTTGTATATTTTTAATACTTCTATTATCCAGCTATGGGGAACACTGTCATATGCCTTCTTATAATCTATCCAGGTCATGCTAAGATGTTTCTGGTTCTTCCTACTATTTTCAAGAATCATTTTGTTGATTAATAATTGATCTTTTGTGCCCATACTATTTCTGATGCATCCTTTCTGTTCTTCGTTTATTATATTATTTTCTACATGTTTGTATATTCTAGATGCTATTATAATTGATGTTATAGTTTTGTATATGGTAGGTAAACATGTTATAGGTCTGTATTTTGTTGGATTTTTAGTTTCTTCAGATTTTGGTATGAGGTTAGTGTCTCCTATTGTCAGCCATTCTGGAATGGCTTTTCTTTCTTTAATCAATTTGTTGATACATTTTGTTAGTCGATATACCGTGACCTCTTTTTGTTGCTATTCTGACTTTATCAGGTCCGGGTGATTTCCAGTTATCGAGCTTCAACGAGACTTCCTTATTTTTGACTTATTTCCCAAATTCCATTTCACTAATGTTATTTATTTTAGGATCACTTATTATTTCTTCCTTCCAATCTGCTTCATTGTTATGTTGTCTTTCCTTTTCATAGATGTTTTCCTCCAAAATCTTTCCATCTCTCTTTTCTTGGAGGGTCAGTGACTTTGATTTCTCATCATTTCTCGTATTTCTGTACAAATCTTCTCCAGGATCTTGTTTAAAACATTCGATTTTGTTCTCCTTTTTTATTTCTTCCGCTTCGTTCATATCTTCTTAACCATTTACTTTTGCTGCAAGATTTAATTTTCTGTATTATCGCATGAACTCAATTTATTGCCTTGGCTAACTCTTTTCTTCTTATTATATTTTTCGTCTTATTGCTATTTCAGATCTCAATTTATTTCTCCGAATTGAAGTTAAAATGAAAATCACTTTCATTAACTTTAGTATTTCTTTTTCTAGTCTAAATTTCCAGGGTTTGATTCTCTCTTTTCCGGTTCCTCTTCTCTCCTTCATCACTCCAACTCCCATGTTATCCGCTATGGCTCGACCTACTGCGTAATATAGTTTTTTGAGTTCTGAAATATCACAATCAATTGGTAATATTCTTGGTAGGACTCTGTTGACTATTACAATCTGTTTATTCATTTCAAAGTAATTATTTATTTTATTTATTCGGAGTCTTTTGTTAATTCCGTCTATCAGAACTATTTTTCTGTAATGAGCTGTTTACAGCAGCATTCCATCAAGTTGTTCTCTTGTGTATTGGATCTCTTCATTTTCTCTTTTTTCTTCCATTTTCCTCAATGTTTTGTTCCATATTCATATGTTCCTCTGCTTCCTCATCACTTTCGCTTTCTTCACTCTCATTTTCTGATTCCATTAGTTCATTATCTGATTTTTCAATTATCCACAAGTCAACTACATCCTCTATATCTGTCTCCTCTCTGTTGTCTTCAATGTCTCTCGAAGACAGAGTGTTATTTATGAGTAAAATATATTTCCTCTGCTTCGATTCTCTCTTTTTCACCTTTCTGTTTTTTTATGGTTTTTTGTTAGCCTTAGTTTTTTTTTTCCTTATTTTTCTATTTCCTTGATACAATGCTCCTCAATTCTTTTGTATTTTCTGAATAGTTTCTGGTGTCAGTTATATATATATATATATATATATATATATATATATATATATATATATATATATATATTATATATATATATATATATATATATATATACTATATATATACTGTATATATCCATATATATATATATGAGTATATATATATATATACAGTTATATATATATATATATATATATATAGTAAATAATGTTATATATAATATATATATACCACGTATATAAGATATTATCTTATGATATATATATTATTATATATATATATATATAAGTTAAGTATATATACATATATATATATATATATATATATTATATATATATATATTATTATATATATATATACAATATATATATATATATATATATATATATATATTTACATATAATATATATATTATATATATATATATATATATATATATATATACTATACATATATATATAAAAAATACTTTTTTATAATCACTGGTAAATTATTTCAATCTTAAAATGAAAACATCATTTGCAG